>JADDOH010012140.1:0-18313 GCA_016648135.1 Agrypnia vestita
GAAGTCTGAACAACCGTCGAGCTTGCATGCGAAGATGTATGAATGTAGACGAAGCGAAAGTTGAATGTCAGGACAGAAGAGTATGGCGCTCTATCCTCTCTGCCTACCCCCACGGGGAAACGGCGTGATGGTAAGTAAGTAAGTAAGTAAGTAAGCACTGTTCTATTTAATTAAAAGGAGAAAGCGTCATGATATTGTCACAAAAGATTTTTCCAACAGGTTTATAATATTTTGTTTTGTTGCAGTTCGAGCAGTCACAGCCGCGAGTCTGTCAAGAAAGACGAGGCAAGCCAAAGGCAGTGAAAGGTATAATCTAAGCACCTATCTAATAATAACAACACCGCACATAGCGCAAAAGGAAACTTGCTGTGTGACGGTGCTCACTATTGTATGACGTTGATGGGTATGAAGTAGTGATGGGTCGTCGACGTATTTATCGTCGACGAAACGAGACCGTCCATTTCCGTTCATCGATGAGTCGATCAACTAGTTGAATTCGTCAACTAGTTGACGCGTCAACTTCGTTATGCGGACGTTTTACGGGACAATGTGTCTACGGCTCGACGCTGCTCGACCGTTGGTTATTTTTATTACGTTACTTTTTAAAATTTAAAGAAGTTCAAAGAAATATATATAAAGTTCAAAGAAATATATATAAAAAAAATCGAATAAAATATTGATCTTAGAAAAATATCTAGCCGGCCTTTTCGACTGTTAATTAACAATAATTTAATCGTATAAAATAAAAATTTGTTAACCCATAGATAATCTAGAAATTTTGCAGCCCTTTCAAAAATAATTGAGTAGGTAAAAGCTGATATTTTTTTCAAACGACTGTAGTTGTTTCATTAAATTCCTAATTCTATGAGATAAATTTAAATTATCCAAAGCCAAACTTTTTCCAATGATGTATCTATACAAAAGAAAATAAAGTGTAAAATAATTAAACAGAATTGTTTTATTTTATACTGCGTAAAATTGGGAATTCACCGAAACGTCGCACAATGCAAGTAAAAAATAATATAGCAAAATTATTTTGTGCTGACATAATTATAATTGATATAAATTATAATTATGTCACCGCGAAATAATTTTGCTATAACAAAATAATTGCTTATGATTAAGCCTGTCTCACCCGACGCGCGCATTCAAATTTCAAGTCTGTCATAGTATCGTGTACACAGATCTGCACTCTATGGTAGTGTACTTTAGAGTTGAAATGCAGTTACCCGTCGACCCGTTTACACGTCGACAGCAAGAGATGAGAGAGAAATCAACGGAGACGTTTTGTCTTGCTCTCGCTCGTTGCTTTGGACTACGTTGAATTACGAACGAAGGATTCTTCGTTTAGTCGTCTACAGTCGTCTACGTCTACGAATTCAACTAGTCCATGCGATAAACGTAAACCGTCGACGCGTCGATGAAACGTCAACGGTTGATTTCAACTAGTCCGTCCATTCAACGCCCATCCCTAGTATGAAGTTCTAGCATCCAGGACCTTCGCATGTTTGATATGTTGTATCCCTGTGTAAGTAAGTAGCACACAAAAGAATAAAATAAATACTCGCATGCTTCAATTAATTTTAATGGAGCGAGTTTACATGGATGCGACTCAGTATCGACCAAAAATACAGATACAATTTTTTTATTTTATTTTTTTAAACATAGTATACAATATACAGGGTTATTTGTAAAACATTAATAACCTCGCAGGGCTGTATTCCTGCCTTGATTATGAGTCGAAAATGTTCAAGCTATTATGACCTAATATCAATAGTTAAGGAGATATGCGACATCAAAGTTTGCATTTTTTTTTCAATATTTCTAACTTATTTTTTGTAGAACGTTGGACTATCATTACAATAACTTTTATCGAATATGAAAAATTCATTTCCTTTAATACTATACCATACTGTGGTATAATCACTTCCTGAGTATGATAAGTCTTCTTTGAAATAAGGAAGAAATTGAATACCCGATCTTGTTCAGTAATTATCACTTTATTTATAAACAATCCTCTGCGTGCGACCGTCAGTGCCCGAATGGCGTCGCTCGTTTCCCCCGCTTCCTACGGCATGCATTCATCTCTTTTACACTATCACTACGCACTCCTCATACACCACTCTACCACACATACCATCTTTATGAGACATCTATAATATATTTTGAATAATGGTGTTCCTCTGGGGATAAAATTTAGTATTGTGTTCTTGAAAATTTAAACGTTTTCAAAATATTCCGGATAATTAGTTATTTATTAACAGTCAAAATCTTTGCGGCCGAGGAGAGAATGGCAAAGCTTAGAGTCGCATGAGCTTCATAACTAAGACAGACAAGAAAAAAGGACACCAATCAATGTTATCGAAAGTACATACATATCATCCCTTTTACGCGAACTACATTGACTCAGTTTTGCTGAAAGAGTGGTTTTCAAATTGTATTATGCACAATACAGCACATAACATGACTTCGTTGTATCTGCAAGGGCTCTGCATCGTTGCATTTGCATTGTGTAAGGTAATCACCTAAGCCAGCTCATACAGGTCAAAAGCCACCCTTAAAAGATTTCCGTGTACGCTTTCTATATAACTAGCTTCGTCTTTGAGAGGCTTCTATAATTTATCTTGAGTTATATTTATCCCTCTATGGAAAAAATCCAGTGATTGTGTTCGCAGAACATACATAAAAATATTGTTAAAAATATATAACTGTTCTATTAAAGGAATTAATAAATTGGCTTGCAGGTGTATTTTGGTATATACGTTAAATAATTCGGAATAATATCAAATATACATAAAAAAAATATTGCTAAATATTCCACTTTAAAAATATAGAGGTATCATTACCAGCTGGGAGATCTATGCTTACTATTTCATGAGAATGACCACAGATGTCTCCATCACAGTCCGTTCTAATATATGAAAGGTTTCAATTTGGAACATATGTACAACTATCAAAAATTTGGTAATGTGTGGATGTTTTAACGAAAGAATTGGTGAAGGTTGCATTGTGTAGAATGATCACTTAATCCAGTTCATACAGGGCATAAGCCCTGGGCTACCCTATAAAGACTTCTATACAAGTTTCCCATAAAAAATATCTTCGTCTTTGTGATTTGTTTTGTGTTTGTGCTTATATTTTCGAATTGTTGTGACTACTACTAATTTTTAGTATCACACTAACATTTCACATGTTTAACATTGCTTATTTCTTCTGTTTGTGCTTATACTTATGAGTGGTTATGATAACTATTGTTTCTTATGCCTATGTTATAATTATTTCTTACATCGGTAGAACGCATGTATTAACAATGAACTTTTTTCATTGGGGATTGTCAGATTTGTGTTTCCAACAGCTATGGCGACTGCTCGTTGCCAGACTTCCCCAGCAACGGGCTGTACACTGTCGTCGACGCCTCCAACGATTCGAGTCCCGGGGACACGGTGGGACTGTACACCCTGCTTGAGTATTCCTGTTTAGAAGGCTTTAGTATCATTGAAGGTTCTTCCGTGTGTCAGGAGGACGGGACTTGGAGCACTTCACCGAAATGCGAAGCTAAAAAGTAAGCGATCTCCAGAAATTATTTCTCATTTTTTCAATGTGTGGGGGTTGGTGTGTATAAATCGACCCTTTTGTAAGGTCAACAAGCTACCCCCAAACAATGCTGCTTTGTTGAATAAATGCTGATCAAGGTCACCACTCCGTTTATTTACAGAGTCGGAGATCTCTGGCGTTGCTGATGACATTTCAAAGTTGCGATGGTTTAACAGAATTTATTGTAAAGTGTAAACATAGTATAAAAATAACAATTGTGGTATAACAGGTACAAAGTATATCGACGGTTATAATGACACAGTTGAGTATTCGAACGGAGAGTGTTTCCGCCGTACCAAGAAGCCACGTAGAAGTGAGATGATGTATGTGGTGCGTCCGGCTTCTTGTAGTCGATTCGCACAAAGAAATTGCGCAGTTCTCTTTCCTCGTGCCCCTGCAATTCCGCTGACCCCATCGGAGTGTCGTGCCCTCGGTTTTCTGCGTCCCCATTTCTCATAGTTCGCAGCCGTCGCACCTTTGCCGCGCTAGCAGATTTACCTGTGGTGGTACATCCTTTCGCTTGCGTGTCGGTGTATGTCACCGACCCCTGTCATGTAGGTGCGTCACTGTATGTGTATTCTAGATGTGCGGCTATCTGTGCAAATGCATCACATACTCATCAAGTCTCCACAGCGGGCCGGCCACCGGCCTTGCTACGCTCTCATCTCGGGAGCAAAGCATGGCCGAGACGAGAGTGTACAGACAAGAGGCTATAATATTTAAATACTAGAAAGAGTAACGAAAGCGTGGTTCGCAGACTCGGAGCGGGCAACTGAATGAATTTTCTCTGCGCACGGGGGCGTTGCCAGACCCGCTCCACGCGTTGTGTTTGCTTCCATGTCCTGAGTTGCCAGGTGTTGATGTCCGGCACAGATATATAATCATATCGTGATTTATAATATTAATAACATTCATTAAAATATCTTCTGCAGCAACACAGGTGAAGGATGTCCGTTACCTCAATTCCCGACCAACGGATGGTACACCGTCTCGGAGTACGATAAAAAGATAGTTCCCGGAGACACTGTCGGGCTGTACTCTGTGCTGGAGTACGCTTGCGAGAAGAACTTTGGTCCTACTATGCCGCGTTCGTTGTGTCAGGACGACGGTACATGGAGTTCTTCGCCAGAGTGTAAAAGTGGGTATTCACTTCCAAATTCATAATATATTGAGATGACCTGTATTATAGAAATCTTTTTAGCGGCCTCACAGGTCCACGACCACAATGACACAAGCACCTTCTATCCCTTCACATTGCCATTTTAGTCCAGTATTTTTTTTTATTCAACAACTTAAATCATTAAATAATATAAAAGCTAGACTCACAAAATATCTTGCTAGATCTTATTACATACAACTAATTAATCCACTATTTATAATGTCTTAAAAAGTAAATTTAAATACCAAAGGAGCAGTAAAAGATTATAAAAATTTCGATAGAAGATCTCATGCAACCTATTTGGTGTCTAAGTCAAATAATTGATTCTTGATTATAAGAATGACACATCTGCAAATTTCGACGATCTTTTATTCAAAAATGTGGATTTTTATTATTCATTTATATGCTTGAATACATTTTTTTAGAACTACCGCTTTAAAAGAACATTATTTGCAATAATTATAAAAAATATAAGTGTTAATCGACAGGCCGCGGCCAAAAAAATCGTTTTCAGTCTTAGAAATCATCAATAGTTCCTATAATAGTTCATATTTATATTTACGCAGAATATGTTTTCTTACGAGTATAAAGCTAGCAATGAAACGTTCAGTAAATTTTTTAACTGGCATGAAATTTTTACGATTGCTGATAACTTTAAAACACTTTTTATTCATTTGAAGGGATGATTTTAAACGATATATCGTATTAACTTTGAGTCTTCAACCACTATTTAAAATTTAGTTTTTTTAAGAAAAAAGCTTTAATCACTATTTAAAAATAAAAATTACAAAGCATGTAATATGTCAACAAATGACGAAGTTGTAAAATCAGGTTGATTTTATCAACAGAAATTATCTTCTGGTTAGACTCAGTATTGTGAGTCAATACCTAATCGCGATATTAACACTCGCAGAAACGAAAATAAATGTGTGATTAAGTATATTACGTTTACCAAAAATATTTTTTATAGTATCTACACCAGTTGCGACTAGGTTACTATTAGATTTTTAACAAGGCTATTTATAATTTATTCAAAAACATATCAGCGTATGTTTAATGATTGCATCACGTTGTACGAAAAAAATAATGACAACAATATTTGTTTATAACCTCGAGTGCCAATAAGCTGTAATTTAGCTCGAATATCCAAATAGGTTGAATGTAGAATAACCCGTTTATAAGAATAAATTACTGTACTCATGATATTTAAGATATTATAAATAGATGTGCAGCGTTTGAAGGCGTATAAGCAACAAATTCAATCAATGGATTTGTGCGTAATAAAGATTGGCTATATTCTGTGGGTTTAAAGCTTTTCATTGTTTTTGATACATAAACAGATAATTTATTAAAACAATTTAATTCAAATATTTAACACACTGTATGAGTAATAAAATTCAAGCCTAATCACTTTCAGTGGAGGCATCCACCATCCTCAGAGGCAACTGATGAATATTAGAACACAGTTCATGAGTTCTAATTCAGTTCAACACATAACATGAGTTCAACACAGAACATGAGTTCTAATGTTACTTCTGAGAAAGATGGGTGTCTCTATTGAAAGCGCTTAGGCTTAAATATTATTACTCATACAGTGGACTTAATCTTGGTGTTTAAATTATTCTTCTTCTATCCCTTATCTAATATACTAATGGGTCGGGGTCCCTGCACTGAATAGGAGGTTCCAACTCCTCCTGTCCTAGGCTGCGCTCACTACATCAGCCCAATTTAGTTGCAACCTCGCTTCGCAGCAGTCCTTTAATTGTTTCAGCCAGCTCCTCCTAGGACGACCTTTTGGTTTTCTGCCTTCTGATCTTGCCTGAAGTATCGGCTTGGTCCGCAGTCTGTCTGCCGGTATCCGTTAGATAGATTATTCTTAAGTAACTCAACTCAAGTTATGCCCTCTCTTAGGAATCCCTCAAAATTAAAGCAAGGGCCTAATTTTTTTGACCCCCGTTCAGAAAGAGGTGATTTCAAGCCTGATTTAAGTCATTAAGATTAATAACATTCGAATTTAATGAAATAAACATTTTTATTCTGCACTTCAATTTCACCCAAAATACTGGCTTTGGTGAGTTAGTTCTTATTTTATATACGCGCATAGTTACTAGTGGCATTCACCTGTTGTCAATGTGCCTAAGCTGTGTGATTTTCTTTGTTTCAGCTCTAACGGCTTCGGAAATTGGGTCCATTGTAAGGTAGACACCATTTTGTTTGAATTTATTATCTATTTACAGCAAGGGTGCGTGCGTAGGGATGCAACTTTGTCTCGAAACTCACTTAAGGAACAGTGCGGAGTCAAACTGCCAATCGGTCCCTATTATAGTTTATAGAGTAGAATACCATCCATGTGCCCTAGGGATATTTTAAATATTCGTAATCATTAAATACCTGTAGGCGACTTTTCGTCCAATTTTGTATATTTGTATTCAAATTCGTCGAATGCGAATATAAAAACTCACACAGAACTAACTAGATAGAATTGAAGTAGAACGTTTACGAAAATTAACAAAATTATTCATATATTTAAAGTAAAATTAACATTTCCAATCAAAATTCTTGTAAATGTTCTCTGGTTTTCACAACCGTTCGGAATCTTTTGTGTGTAGTTTTCTGGGATATTCTGCCGTTTATATGTGGAAAATACAATTAAATGTTAAATGCAAAAAATGAAACATGGAAAATAAAACAGCCGATAATGGGAAAATTTCTTTTTTTTTTTAATAGAATTAACATATCTTTGAAAATAAGTCAACAAAAAATTGCTTATATGTTAAAAGAATAAAAAAAAATTTGAACTTCAACATATCAAATTGCCGCCAAAACGTTTGATTTCTCTAGTCATACTACCCAGTGTACAAATACTAGGGAACTACGCCAAACACGCCAAATTTTAAAGGAGTCAAAATTATGACTGAAAACATTACCCCACATTATCCATACTGATTTACACTTACTTACTTACTTACCATCACGCCGTTTCCCCGAGGGGGTAGGCAGAGAGGATAGAGCGCCATACTCTTCTGTCCTGACATACAACTTTCGCTTCGTCTACATTCATACATCTTCGCATGCAAGCTCGACGGTTGTTCAGACTTCTAACAGGACCATCTTCCAGTATCTGGTTAATCTGGTCATGCCACGTCTTCCGTGGTCGCCCTCTTTTTCTGGCGCCGTCAACACTTGCATCATATATCTTTCTTACCATTCTTTCCTCATTCATTCGCTCAACATGCCCAAACCACCTGAGCGACCCTATTTTTATTCTCTGTATTATGCTACGATCAGCTTTACATTCATTCCTAATATCTTCATTCTTTACTCTATCATACATGGATTTACACACATACGTCTAAGGGACCTCATCTCCACTGCATTCAATCTACTTTCGTTCCTCTTCTGCCAGCTCCATTATTTTTGTATCCGTTGCACCTAACCTAACCAAACTTAACCTGTTTGTTTCTATCCACCCGATATAAACAGAAATTTTTCACAGTAACTTTTCAGGATTCTTAGAAACAAAGGTTTGATGGACAAAATTTACTCCTTTATCTGTCATAAATTTGCATTAAAATGTCACTCAAGCGAAACCTCATTTTTCTTGACAATTAATTACCTGAACCCAAAGAACAAACAAAATCGTTTATTTATATACAGGGTTATTTGTAAAACATTAATAACCTCGCAGGACTATACTCTTGCCTTGATTATGAGTCAAAAATGTTCAAGCTGTCATGACCTAATATCAATAGTTAAGGAGATATGCGACATCAAAGTTTGCATTTTTTTTTCGGTATTTCTGATTTATTTTTTGTAAAACGTTGGACTATCATTACAATAACTAATATTGAATGTGAAAAATTCATTCCCTTTAATACAAGTCAAATAAAAAAATAAAAATCTTCGAATTCCAATTGGAAAACATTCCAATTGGAATTTTTTTAGACTTTTTATCATTTTATTTAACTTGTATTGAAACGAATGAATTTTTAGCAATCGATATTAGTTACTGTAATGATAGTTCAACGTTTTACAATAAATAAGTCAAAAATATTGAAAAAAAAAATGCAAACTTTGATGTCACATATCTCCATAACTATTGATATTAGGTCATGATAGCTTGAACATTTTCGACTTATAATCAAGGCAGGAGTATAGTCCTGCGAGGTGATTAATGTTTTACAAATAACCCTGTATACGTATTCTTAATGCATTGATGCAATAAATAATATAAGACACTTGCGGTTGGGATAGTGGTCTGAGTTTGAAAATAGTTGCCAGGTTGATGTCCGGAACAGAAAAAACATATTTAACATTTATTAAAATATTTTCTGCAGCAACACAGGTGTAGGATGCTCGTTACCAGAATTCCCAACCAACGGATGGTACACCGTCTCGGAGTACGATAAAAAGATAGTTCCCGGAGACACTGTCGGGCTGTACTCTGTGCTGGAGTACGCCTGCGAGAAGAACTTTGGTCCCACTGTGCCGCGTTCGTTGTGTAAGGAAGACGGTACATGGAGTTCTTCGCCAGAGTGTAAAAGTGGGTATTCACTTCCAAATTCATAATATATCGAGATGACCTGTATTATAGAAATCTTTTTAGCGGCCTCACAGGTCCACGACCACGGCTACACATAACCTTTTATCTCTTGAAATTGCCTTTTGAGTCCAGTATTTTTTCATTTTTTTTTTATTCGACAACTTAAACCATTAAAAAGCTAGACTCACAAAATATCTTGCTAAATCTTGTATCATTCAATTTATTAACATACAATTTATAATATCATAAAAAATAACTCAAATATCAATTAATTTAAATACTGAAGAAACTGCAACAGATTATAAAAAATTGCTTAGGACATGGTTTTATTAGATACACCTCGCTTTTGATTCGAGCTTTTGAGTCAATACCTTACCACGACATTAACACTCACAGAAACTGAAATTCACCCGTATTCTGAAAATAACAATGTCTGGATCTTTAAGATCTTTATCCCAACACTTAATAGACGATAATAAAAATTAAAAATGTCCGGAGCGGATTTTGTAATTTAACGACTCAAATACACTGTATTAAAAGATGATATAACAAAGATTGTTTCTTACAAACGTATTAATTTCTTCATCTACAGCGTCCAGATGAAATATCATGGCTAAACTTGACCGCGTTACCGCGTATTCAAATTTTCCCATCTTGACATTTGACAGATAACAATTTACATCTTTCTCCCTCCCTCTATATCTATCTCATGTAGAAACTTACAGAAACAAACACCGACGTAAAGCTATGTCTCGTTTATTATCGTCTATTAAGTGTTGGGATAAAGATCTTAAAGATCCAGACATATCTGTCAAATGTCAGGATGGGAAGATTTGAATACGCAGTAACGCCGAACACGGTTATGACAAGTTTAGCCATGATATTTCATCTGGACGCTGTGGATGAAGAAATTAATACGTTTGTAAGAAACAATCTTTCTTATATCATATAGTGTATTTGAGCCGTAGAATAGCAAAATCCGCTCTGGACATTTTTAATTATTATTATCGTCTATTAAGTGTTGGGATAAAGATCTTAAAGATCCAGACATTGTTATTTTCAGAATCGGGCCGATTATATGTGTGATTAAGTATATTACGTTTACTAAAAATATTTATATAATCTATATCTTCTCGTAGTATATCGTCAATGTCAACCAGCTGTGGCTATTCGATTTTAACAAGGCTATTTATAATTTATTCAAAAACATATCAGCGCATATAGATGAAAGTGAAAAACTCATGGTTAATGAATGCATCACGTTGTACGAAAAACATAATGACAACAATATTTGTTTTTAACCTTGGGAGCAACAAGCTGTAATTTAGCTAGAATATCCAAATTCGTTGAATGCAGAATAACCTGGTTGTAAAAATAATTACGTTTCTCGTGATATTTTAGAAATTGTAAATAGATGTGCAGCAATTGAAGGCGTAAAAATAAAATCAATCAATGGATATTTGAGTTATATAGACTGGCTATATTCTGTGGGTTTAACGCTTTTCATTGCATTTGATACATGAACAGAGAATTTTGTTAAAATAATTTAAATAAATATTTAATACACTGTATGAGTAGGTATCTAATAAAATTCAAGCCTAAGCTCTACCCACCATCCTCAGAGGCAAAAAAAAATAATGACAACAATATTTGTTTATAACCTCGAGTGCCAATAAGCTGTAATTTAGCTCGAATATCCAAATAGGTTGAATGTAGAATAACCTGTTTATAAGAATAAATTACTGTACTCATGATATTTAAGATATTATAAATAGATGTGCAGCGTTTGAAGGCGTATAAGCAACAAATTCAATCAATGGATATGTGCGTAATAAAGATTGGCTATATTCTGTGGGTTTAAAGCTTTTCATTGTTTTTGATACATAAACAGATAATTTATTAAAACAATTTAATTCAAATATTTAACACACTGTATGAGTAATAAAATTCAAGCCTAATCACTTTCAGTGGAGGCATCCACCATCCTCAGAGGCAACTGATGAATATTAGAACACAGTTCATGAGTTCTAATTCAGTTCAACACATAACATGAGTTCTAATGTTACTTCTGAGAATGTTGTGTGTCTCTATTGAAAGCATTTAGGCTTAAATATTATTACTCATACAGTGGATTTAATCTTGGTGTTTAAATTCTTCTTCTTCTTCTACCCCTTATCCTAATGGGTCGGTGTCCCTGTACCGCATAGAATGTTCCAATTTGTTCTCTCTTGGGCTTCGCTCTCTACGTCAGCCCAATTTAGTTGCAACCTCGCTTCGCAGCAGACCTCCATCTGTTTCCGACAGCTCCTCCTAGAACGACCCCTTGATCTTCTGCCTTCTGGTCTTGCCTGGAATATCCGCTTTGGCAGTCTATCTGCCGTAAGATAGTTTATTCTTAACTAAGGCAACTCAACATAAAACTCCCCATAAACGCTGTATTTTTGGTACATAATTCGACATATTTAATAGTTAAAAAAATGTTGTTTCCTTCGGCAAAATTTCTCATACTGATAACTAAAGCTACATAACAGTGCTTTGACATTAGTGATGGGTCCGCTCTGTACTCACTACTACAATGTAGTACTACACTACATTGAAGCGCACACTTCGCACATTTTGATGTGTAGTGCACACTACAAACTACAAACACCAAAGTTATTGAAAGTATAAACTTCAAATAGTACACTTCATTTCAAAGCGAACACTACAAAGTACATACACTTCAAAGTTACCGAAAGTATGAGAAACACATTTTAAATAGTTTTTTTTTTTTTTTTAGGTCGCCAAATGTTACTTTGGAGAAAATAAATATCGTCATTTATTAAAATATTTTTGTCGTTGACCTTTTTTTTTTTTTTTTTAGCTCGCCAAATTTTTATTTGGGAAAAAAATACTTCACTTCATTTGAAAATTTACTTCACTATTACTTTATTTCATTACTTCACTTCATTATTATTACAATTACTTCATTTCATTACTTCACTTCATTAATACTACAATTACTTCATTACTTCACTTCATTTACTAGTATATTTAGTAGTTTTTACTACAATTGTAGTGTACACTTTGTAGTCTTCAAACTGGTGAACGTGTGTATGTTGTAGTCTTCATTCTGAAATGTAGTTTTTCCCTTCGCTATTTGACATGAATATAGTAACAATATGCCCCGATGTGATATGGTACAAATAATGCCCTCTCTTGGGAATCCCTCAAAATTAAAGCACGGTCCTAATTTTTTTAAATCACCTTTTTCTGACCCTTTAAATCATCAATATTAATTACATGAGTTTAATGAATTAACATTTATATTCTGCACTTCAATTTTACCTAAAATACTGACTTTGCTTAGTTAATTCTTATTTTATACACGCGCATAATTACTAGTAGCGTTCACCTGTTGTCAATGTGCCTAAGTTGTGCGATTTTCTTTGTTTCAGCTCAAACTGCTTCGGAAATTGGCTCCATTGAAAGGTAGACACCATTTTGTTTGAATATAGTATCTATCTACGACATGGGTGCGTGTACACGTCTACAGGGATGCAACTTTGTCTCGAAACTCACCTAAGGGACAGTACTGAGATAAACTTCTAAACGGTCCCTATTAAACTTTGTAGAGTAGAATACCATCCTTGTGCCCTAAGATAATTTTAAATATTTATAATTATATACGTTTAAGCGAATATCCGCCCAATTTTGTAGACGTACAGAAAAATAGTTGGCTGCTGCCGGGATTCGAACCACGGATCTCCTCCTATCCGGGGCAGGCGCGTTAATCTGTTTTTAATAATAATAAATGTGTTTCTTTCTAATTGATTACTTAATTTGGTTGTGATATTTGTGGTTTAAAATACTTTTGACATGAAAATGTTTTCTACACCAGCGCAGGCAAGGAGTGTGTCTTACCACAATTCCCCACCAACGGATGGTACACTGCCATGGAGTCCGATAGAAAGATGGTTCCCGGAGATGCCGTCGGGCTGTACACCGTGCTTCGGTACTCTTGCGAGAAGAACTTTGATCTAACTGTGGCGGATTCTCTGTGTCAGAACGATGGCACATGGAGCTCCTCGCCAGAGTGTAAAAGTGCGTATTTATTTTTGAAATCCATATTAGCATTTACATAAATCACATTTTAAGCGTAGACAGTTTAACAAAGGTGTACTGTGCAACTGTCCACTCACTACTCCAATACGGAATAATAGGATGGGGCGGAGCTTATAATAATACAATAAATCGAATTAAAGTAATTCATATAACAATTATTAAAGTCAAATAAAGAAGATGAACATATAAAATTCGAAAAAAAACCACATCACCAAGATTACAGGCTAACTTTAAAATCCCAAATTGCAATACAAAAAAATATCAAGGGATAAAATTTTTTATCAATCTTCCATTCGTAATAAAAAATATACAAAATACATAGAAATATTTAAAACAAATTAAGAGAACATCTCAATAAACACAACCAGATACCATTAACTTCAAAATCAAAAGCATTTCACTCCACTACTACATCCCATATATATATTATGGAAAATAATTGTATGTAACAATAATTATATGTAAGCAAAAGACCTCGTCCGAGCACAATAACAATGTTCTTAAATGGAGAGGGACTATGTATAACATAATTATGTAATTATGTAATAATTTGCATTTAGACATATGAGCGAGCGAATGGCTTCGGCGTTGGTGGGCATATGCCGGAGTGTACATTATATTAATTTCATATAACACATTTGTCGTTGCAGCCACCATTTCCATGAGTGTATAATAAAAAGAAAGTAAAAAATACTGTAAGAAATAGTAACAGAAATAATATCAGAGTCTCGCGAGGACAACACGATCGTAATTTCTCGTACATTCTAATACATTCTGGGACATACTACAACACTCTGGAATTAGCTACAATGTTCGAGTGTCTGGAATGATCAAAAAACCTATAAAATAAATAATGTTTCCTATAAAAAGCGAAGCCGTGTCGTGGTCATTATGTTTATTTTGACGTTCGAATCGGCGTGATATTAGCGACAAACCGTAAGGCCCCGGGTACGATACGAGCGGCGAGCGGCAGAGCGTCAGAGCGTCAATGCGGCAGAGCGGCAAGCGGTGAGAAGCGCCGGCTACGCTACAAAGCGGCTGAGCGGTAACTTCTGTCAGTCGCCGTGCTGTCATAATATATATGCTGCTGTTTAAGTGAAAACGTCAGACATTTATGGGATGTCGAGAGGAAATATGGCGTTCACCCGATAAACAGGAGTAGAAGGGTTTACGGAGAGTACCACCATTTGTTTAATAATTTAACGAAACTCGATTTTTTTAATATAAAAGGATGTCTATACAAAACATCTTCCCACAGTTTCTTCGTAATAAAACTACTTTTAAAATCATTATGTCTGTCATTCCACAAACATGTCAAACTTTGCACTTGAGATATTAAAATCTCACACTCGAAATTGTAAATATGTAGAGTTGCTTGACGTCAAGTACTTGAAATTCGGAGTAGAGTTTATCGGATGAATATTTATTTATATGTTTTTTATTAATAGCTTTAACTAATGCTTTTTCCAGTAGATCGAGTAACATTTTGGAGGTTCCACCCCACATAATTTATCTATAATTGCCGTGATGTTCTCTCCCTTTAACTTTAGGACGAGAACCTTGTAGGAATTCGGAGATCCAGAATAACTAGATGTTCCGCTTAAATACAATTTATTGACTTGTAACAATGGAGTTCACGCGATAATATTAATACGTAATTCAGATAGCTAACAAGTTGTTACTGACGTGGTAGTTGAATTGTAAGAGAGCGCATCAATATGGCGCATCCCTATTAATACCCATTCACTCTCTCATGCTGTCTATCTCTATCATTCATTCCGCGGCGATTATCCAGATACTTACACCAGATCTTTTTTTGTTTCAGTTCGAGACGCTGCGGCATATAATAGCGGTGAAAGGTAAGGGTTGAAAACAAATTAAGGGGGCCGACAATTGAGGTCGTAGAATACTTTTTGTGGCATCACAACGACATCGACAACTAGGCGTGGAATTGAAATTCGGTAGTGCAGCATTCTACAATATATTTATATAGAAAGCGCGAATGAGGTGTATCCATCATTTACGTCTTCGCTCCCAAGCGTGCTCAAAACAATTAAACAAATGATGAAATTGAATACTGCTTTCTGTAATGGTAAAAAGTTTGAACCAAATTCATATCATTATGAAGGGACACAATTACCAACTACCTTATTGTTCATCTTGTGTCCTATCTATTCATCGGATGTTAGCTATCATCACTTTATTTATTGCGGCCTGAAATAGCTCTACAGTAGACTGGACAAACCACCGTCTTAAATTTTTCAGCTATGCTGTTCTCCTTCTTCCAGCGTCCCGATTTTCGGAAATTTTTCACCGCATTATGAGTACGAGTACTTCTTTGGATGATTCGTCATGTGTCCGAGATTTTTCTTCGTCCCAACCATAGCATCTGTCCATCCAGATTATTCTGTATTCTTCTGTAGATCTTGAATGCTTCAAGTCGCCTTATCAATACTTTGGTATATGTATATGTGGGAGCTTGACTTCCTTTGTAGATCATCGATGTGGGTGTTACTGAGGATGAAATCGCGATGGTTTGACAGAATTTATTCGAGCATAACAATGACAAAAGTTACAATTAAAAGATATACAATTATACAGTAATGCATAGTCGAAGAGCGAGAGCTTCTGCTGTACCAGAAACCCACAGAGAAGTGAGATACTCGACTCTAATGACGGGGCTTTTTATACCCGTTTCTAACAAAGAAACCGGGATTGTTTTGACTTCGATGTCGCGTGGATGTATTTCGTCTACCTCAGCAGAGGTGAAGCTCGTGCCGCATCCGTGTCCTCTACCATTTCTCGCCTTTGTTCTTGGTTGCTGCCCTTGCTTACGTCGTTGCATTCTTTGACAAGTCAGCTTTCTTTTCGTGACCGCTGTACCGAGGGTGGCGGCCTCTGGTGTTTAGGCGTCAGCGTATTCGGTACTTTTTTGCCCGTGTGTATGCGTGTGTCTTTGGCCACCACATATATATGTGCGTATATAAACATTCGTCTCATCATAATTACTATTGAACCTTCAACCTTTGGTGAGTCTTGACCTCTTCGAGAGTTCTCCTCCAGTCACCCCTGTTCACGCGCTGTTTTTTTTTTTAAGTCTATATCTCTTGAGGTATATGTCATTGAGCACAACGTCGTTCTATTTTAAGCAGACATTGTATTCATCCAGCCACTGCTCCTGGCGTTGCTGTATTTACTCCCCAAAATATTTGTGTCGCAGCGTCGAAGGCGGTGAGTGTTTACATTGCCGCCTTGTACTTATTTTGCATGCAACCTCGGGCAATGGAGGGCGTAGAATTATTTCTTGCAGCGTGGAAATTAGAGTTACAGCTTCAGCGCTCTGCCTCCCTAGCTTAAACACGCGCGTTCTTTTCCCTTGCGCCCTCGGCATCATTTGAGTGAGAAAGCAGAATGTAAGCACTCGCTCGCGCTCGCGCTGCCAGTACTTTGATTTCCACACAAAAAATCGCCAACGAAGGAAGCGTCGGCAGCGGCAATGGCAGAAGCATGCTCTGTACGAGTGACGTGCTTATATACTCGCCCTGCCCACTTTCACGCTCATTTCCTTGCTCGCTTCCATGGAAATGGACTCAACGTAATGCCCGCTTTAGATCAGGCCGCGCCAAGCTCTTGTGTCCTTTTTGACCATTTTTGATTTTAATTTGTGATGTGATGAATGAACATTTTAAATATATTTGTACAGCAACCCTAGCGAAGGATGTCCCTTACCAAATTTCCCGACCAACGGATGGTACGTGGTCCCGGAGGGCGACACGGTGGTGGTTCCTGGAGACAAGGTGCCACTCTACACCGCTCTCGCATATTTCTGCAAGCCGGATTTCTATCCCACCGCAGCCGTTTCTCTATGTCAAGAAGACACGACATGGAGCACCTCACCAAAGTGTAACAGTGAGTTTATTACAAAATTATAAAACATAATAGGGTCGGATTTAATCTCACAGGGCTCCCGAGCTATGGAATTTTTCATTGTTCCAATCCTGGGGATTGGTTTTCATCAAAGTTCTGCCCTCTGTCCTCTGCAGCCCTCTTTAGCTCCACACGTGAGGAGTAGTTCATGTACTTGAATATTTATTCCAAATACTGGTGTCGGGGGCGCTCTCTGTGATTTTTCCCCTCAAAGATCCCCTCTATCGCTTCATGCAGGAGACCCTCATCCCTATGAGGTATAGGTATAGGTATCATGATACCCTTATCATGATACCTATACCTGTATACTGGTATAGGTATCATGCACCCTCTCTGAGATGGTTTTGATTAAAAGTCCTCCTCCATCGATTCTACTGAGAACTATATTCAATTACTTCCAACATGATACATATTGAAGCGGTGTGGGTTGTTTCATGTTATGTGTGCAAGTGACTGAGGCGTGGAAATAAAGTAGAAAGCATCTTTTTCACGACAATTTATTTAGGTCAAAAGTGCAAGGAAAACACAGAAATATAAACAGTAGAAATACACAAGAACACACAAAATATAGAAAGAAAATTATCACAGGCACTCTGGTCTCTTGTTGTCAGAAAACAATATTATGGTGGGATTCTTGATCCCACTTCACAGATTCGGCGGAGGCTCTTGCCAGAAAAAACTCCATAGCATAAGCGATGACGGAGAGATGTCTCGGACATAAGTCCTTGAAGAGACTCGAGCTTCACGTATGCTCGGCTTGGTACGCCCCTTAGGAGAACACTCGACTGCGGCAGCGATGTCGTTTCCTAGGTTCGCCAGGAATCCCTCCCGGACACCTCCTAGTAAGGCTAGGACTGTTGGAGCCTTCCAAACAGTATATCCCGGCTGGGAGAATGAGCACACCGCTTTTATACTTTTTCGGGAGCGGTCGGTATGTATTAGTGAACATCCGTTTATTTTCAAGTTTGTGTTTACTGGGGTATTAT
>JADDOH010012142.1:0-12178 GCA_016648135.1 Agrypnia vestita
AAGATCGGACGGTATTGAGTTTAATAAGTGGTTACAAAACCTTTCGACCCCTCTGGTTATTCTGAAAATTTAAAAAGTCATTAACTTACAGCTTGGCAAGTACTAGTGGTGCAGAGGAGTGGCGTTAATGCTCGGGGCTGTACGTTTTGGTAATCTGAAAATAAAAATAAATATTTAATCAGAGATTAAAAATGTAACAGAGGAAGCGCGGAATATTGTCAACTTGGGTTAAATATTAAATCTGGAGGCAGAATCTAAATGTAAGTAACTACTAAAGTAACATGAAAAAATTTGTACAATTACCGGACGATATAGAAAATGCATTAAATTGTGTCTAAAAAATTACATTAATTGTTTTATGGAATGGAGAATAAGCATTAAACGAGTTGAATTTGAGATTTCCAAGGAATTTTTATATGTTTCTGGTTATTCAGGAAAATAAGTAGATTATTAACTTACAGCTGAAGACAGGCTAGCTGGGTGTCACTAGTGGCGCAGAGGAGTGGAGATAATATTCTTGGCTGTGCGGTGTGGTTGCCTGAAAACATTAATTAATATTCTATCTGGGGAGTTTCAGAACTTCTAAGCACTTTAGGGGGAATACCTACCTAGACATTTTGAAAAAATCGATTTTTTGATTCTTGCATTTTCTTAAAGCTATCTATCTATAAGAATATCTAGAGAAAATTTTAAGCTAAAATTCAAAAAATAACAAAGTTATAGCTGATAATAGTGGAATCTCTTTGTTTATTTTCATATATTGCTCAATTTTCAATCGCGTTTACTAGAAACCATGTTTTGAAAATCGGTGACCGAAATATCTCAGCAAACACTGCACCGATCAACTTGAAATTTGTATTGGTTATTCTTTACATAATTTTCTAGTCTTTTTTGTTGGATTTTTTTTAAGAGCCTTTGTTTTTTTTATCGGCATAATAAACCTGAAATTTTCCTTAACGCTATTTTAAATTCAAACGCCCGCCATTTTGTCAAAAAATATATATTTTCAAAACCCTTTCTTGAAAGACTAAATTATAGTATTAATTGAGATAATTTAATTGTTTTTTTTTATTTCGATGATAACAGATGAAATGAAAGTGATCACCGCGGCGGACCTTTTTTTTTCGGCAGTCGATAAAACCCAAGAATTTTCCACCAATGTTGAATATTTTTTTATAATTTTTTTTTCATATTCTTAAATGTATTAACTTTCATGTAGAAATAATACAAATACCATAATTTATAAAAGTTTTCTTTAAAAATTCACAAAAATTTCCCTTTTTAGATAAGTATTCCCCCTTAAGGCAGCATGAGACACTAAGTTTGTACAACAACTAGATGGTTAATGCTTTATAATCCAATAATTCTGATTTTAGTAAGAGGTTTCGAGGAATCATTCGACTCATCTGGTTATTCTGAAAAATTAAAAAAGCGTTAACTTACAGGTGAAAGCAGGCTAATTGGTACTACTAGTGGCGCAGAGGAGCGGCGCGTTTTCTGAAAATAAAAATAAATATCCTTTTAATCGGGCGTTGCTGAGAATAACTACGATGGGATCACAAATCAAAAACTCTTATAAATGTGATAGAGGAATCGCGGAATATTTTTATCGTGCGTTCAATATTAATGCTAGAGGCAGAATATAAATTCAAGTAACAAGTAAGGCAGCATGAAAAAATATATTTGTACAACAACTGGATAATAAAGAAAGTGCATATAATTTTGTGTAAAAATTGATCTTAACTGTATTATAGGTTGGAGGATCAGTATATAATGAGTTGATTAAGAGGTTCGCAGGAAACTTTCAGACCTCTGGTGATTCTGTAAAATTAGAAAGTGATTAACTTACAGCGGAAGGCAGGCTAGCTGGGTACTGCTAGTGGCGCAGAGGATTGGCGCTAATGCTCGCAGCTGTGCGTTGTAGCGGCCTGAAAACGATATAAAATATATTATCACCTGGGCGTTGCAGAGAATGAGTGCGATGAGATAATAATGTCGCTGCCCATTAAAGACACTAAATTATGATAGGGGATGCGTGGAATAATGTCAACGCGTGTTAAATACTGAGTCTGGAGCCAGAACCTTATACCCTTTTTAAAAGATAAATATTCATACGTTAACGAATATATGAGGTAAACGCAGATGGCAGTTTTTTTATTATTATTTTTTAAAGAAATAAAGATGCGAACATGATATACGTGTCACATAAATATTCTTACTATCTTCAAACTAAGCTTAACGCTTGTTCTATGAAAATAGGACTAACTTACTGGTCTGAAGTGAGGTTCGAACCCGCGAGCTTTGGATCACGAGGCGAGAGTCCTAACCACAAGACTAACGAGCTACTTTTTAAAATTTATTTTACTTCTTTTGATAACTTATTTCATTTTGTTGTTATTATTGTTGGCAGTTTTTTGTAATAATATTTCAATAAGATATAGATTTCTTTGTTTTTTCCAATGGGATAGTTGAAAAATTGAAGATATAGTTCATAAAACAATTTCTTGATTGTCAGAAGACAGCTGGACCTGATGAAGTTCTTGCCATATTTTTGGGAAATACTCAATCAACTTTGTTTACATCTGTATATAAAACAATGACCATATGTCTGTCTGTCTGTTCTCTATACAAATTTACACCGATTGTCCGATCTGACCCTAATTTTGCGTTCTTATTCTTTATAATCTGGCAGGTAACATTGGAAACATTTAAACCCTCCCCTTTACCATCCCCACGATATATATTCTATACGAATGCACACCGTTTAACCGACCTGACCCAAATTTTGCATACTTATCCTTTAAGACCCGGCGGGACACAATGGTAAAATTCGTCCCCTTCCCCTCCCCCTGATATATTTTCCATACAAATCTGTACCGTTTAACCGACCTATTCTAAATTTTGCATAATTATTCTGTAAAACCCGGCGGGTAATATAGGCGACATGTTCCCCTCCCCTTTTACCCCACCGCTTCCCCTGACATATTTTTTATACGAATCTATGAAGTTTGATCGATCTAACTCAAAACTTGCATACTTATTCCTTAGGTCCCGGAGGATAACATACCTTACATTTCCCCCTGGACGTCTCTTCCATCCCAGCCTAAATAAAGTGGGAATATTGTTTTTAATTGAGACTTTGCGAAACCGACCTTCCGCCAACAAACTTATTTTTAATTACGTCCTGAACACGGGCAACGCCGGGTACGAACAGCTAGTTTTCAATAGATAATCATAATTATTATTATTATAGGTCTTTATTTCAGCTTATTGAGAATAAATTCTCACCTTGCCTTATGGATGTACAGGGTGTACCAGAGCTAGCAGCAGAAACTTAGCAGGTAGATTCCTGACTATGTTATGAGTCAAAAATGTTCAATAAATCATGGCCTAATATCAATTGTTACGGAGTCATGCAATATCAAAGTTTGCATGTTTTTCAATATTTCTTAATTAGTTTTTGCAAAAAGTTGAACCATCATTACAGTAACTTATGTCGATTAGGGAAAATTAATTTGCTTCAATACAAAGGAAATGAATTTTTCATAATGCTTTTAGGTTTCTGCTGCTAGCTCTGGTACACCCTGTATATACGTATAAGTCAAAATAGAAAAACAACAAAAAACATACAAGTAAAATAAGAAATGATAATTTTGTCGAAATTTAAATCAGAAAGTAGAAAACAGAAAATAAAATAAAAAAATAATAATATTTCGCCTAACACCATGCAGAACAGTTACTGTTGCACAATTATTTTCCATTTTTTGTGCATTCGGGAGTCAATCCACATAACAGCTGCTTGAATAATGGAATTGCTAGACCCCCCCACATCCTCTTTCTTGCGCTAGCTGTCTTCAATCTTTGGAGAGCAGCAAAACCATGAACCCTGTGTTCTGTGAGCATTTAAGATGCACTGCAATGCCAGGGTAGACCGAGCATTATCCTGAAGGCATTGTTGTATTGCACTCTCCTAGCATTATAGGACATGCGTGTCTGCACCACAGCACACTTGTGTACAGATTCTTGCAATAAGTAACGAAAAGGTATCTTTTCACTTCGTTACTGCATCTAGTTTAGCGTGTTGGACCTTACACTAATCGCTCTTCATGCATGCAACCTTCCAGATATGCAGAAACCCTAACTATACAGTAAGACCCCGTTATACTATACAGTAAGTGATGCTGCTCTGTTTATCGCTGTTTCAGTATAACCTGGTATTACTAAAAACTAAGGGATCACGGATGCATCATGTAGATAGCGTCAATCTTTCCTGGAATGAGTGAAGAGACTGAGAAATGTTTGGAAAGTGTATGAAAGAATGTACGGCTGGAGCTGAGCAAGGAAGTTGACAAGACAATCCATTATTGATATTGACGAAATTGTCAAGCTTGCTAATGAAACAGGGTTGGGGAATATGAATATGCAGGATATTGAAGAATTATTGGAAGTTACAACTGGTGAGTTACAAGTCTTAAAAAAATAGTAGAAATTGGCGTTTCTGAAGACGAGAGGCATAAAAAACTTTCAAAATTTTAGCCACTGTACAGTACCGGGCCGACTCGCGCCTGTGTGCGAAACCGATTTTTGACCCTTTTCCCGTGATCTAATTGAGCTGAAATTTGGCAAGTAGACTCGTGGCGACGATCAAGAAGATCTATCAAATTTTCGTTAAAAAAAATTAATAATTGTAGTATAATATCGGAAAACTAGAAATTTTATTGGTTTTTTCAAATTGGAATCATTAGAAAAGTTTGATTACGGCGGCCCGAAAACGTCGCGGAATATTTTCTAAATTTGAATTACTCCGTTAGTATGCATAATAGGTACTTCAGTACGAATGTCGAAAATCTAAATTGATTGACAAATATTTTTAGAATTTAATCTTCAAAGCATGAAGTGTCTTATCAAAGCTCAAAGCATATTTGACATGTAGAAATATATTGAATTACTGTAAGTTTAGTGTTGTGTTATATGTTTTAATTCGTCTTTAATTGTTGCTATATTTTACAAAAAAAGGGAGTATAATAAAAACTTGGTTTTTCCTAAATATCTAAAAACGGTTCACTTCAATTAGATAATTTATAACTTCTTCTTCAAATATTGCAAAATTATTTTGTGGTGACATAATTATAATTTATATAAATTAACTTTGTATTATAAGTCCTTTAGTGGCTGATATGTTTTTAAATAATTTAGAGAAATGAATTTTTAATAGTTCTGCTTTATTATTAATATATGTATTTTTTTGGAAAAGATATGTTGATAACATTATATGTATATGGACTGGTACTGAAAGACAACGAAAATTTTTTCTTCATTTCTTAAATAAACTACATAAAAGGATTCAATTTACCATAGACATACAAAATCCTACCATTAATTTTTTGGATTTGGATATTTCAATTGTTAATAATAAAATTGTTTAAAACATATTTCGTAAAGATATATATACAGATATAGTTATACACAATTCTTCTAACCATCCATATTCTCAAAAATTGTCAACTTTTCACTCAATGTTAAATAGATTAATTAATATTCCATTATCTGTTGATAATTTTAATATTGAATTAAAAATTATTAAACAGATCGTGTTTAATAATGGTTATGATAAAAAATTAATTGATATTATGTTAAATAAAAAGTACAATTTTTTTAAAAATCTTTTGTGTACCCTTAAATTTTTGATTCTGATAAACATTGGAGGAAAATTATATTTATAAATAATGAAATTCCTAATTCAATAGTTAAAAATATCTCAAATGTTATTCAACCAGCTTTTTATACTAATAATAAATTTAAAAAATACTTAATAAATAATAAAGATAAGGATAATTTAAAAAAAAAATCGGGTGTTTATAAATTGATTTGTAATGATTGTGATTATTTTTATATAGGAAAAACGTGTAGAAATTTTGAAGTTAAAGTTAAGGAACACCTAAGGTGTTTAAATAGTAATAATTATTCCGAATTTGCTAACCATCAACCATTTTGGCTATGGATCATTCTTTTGATATTAATAAGGGTTTAAAAATTTTACATACAAATTATACAGAATCACAGTTTGATAAATTAGAAATTTTGGAAATAAGAAAGAGTGTTAATAGTTAATTGAATGGTATAAATAATCAGGTCCTTTTTGCAAATAGTCATCTTTTAAATTTATTTTTTTGTTAAGTAGGTACTTTTTATTATCATTTTCGATACATAACTTTTTAATATTTTAATCTATACTTCGATTTTTAAATTTTATTTTTGTTATCCTGACGAAGAAGCCATTGGTTTCGAAACATGTTGATTTTTTCTGTAAATAAGTGGTGTTTACAAAGTTAATTTATATAAATTAAAAAAGACAATATATACTTGATGTGTTAGAATATAAACATAATTATATTATTTCAACTCTTCTCACTTTCCTGTTTGCGAAATCCTTAATAGTTTCGTGTAGGTACATCTATAAGGTCTAATATAGCCTCCTCTACAGGTATTGTTGCTAAATTTGTTAACCTTATTAAAGAGTTTATATTTACAATGTACAATTTGTTACTTATTAAAGAATTTACGCTACCGGTTTCGACACGTCCGTGTCATTAACGAGCGTTGTTTAAACTAATCTAAAATGCGAAAGTACTGTATTAGGTGTCTTTAGGGGGCGGTGGTGATTTGTGGAGTGGGAGGGGCGAGGGAGGGAACATGGTTAATAATGGTGACGTACACGGGGCTATTATTTTGTTAACTAATGTTTATTTTTTTTTAATAATAATAATAATGTCTAAAAGAAAGTCTTTAATAATGTCTAAAAGAAATCGTTACATTGTAAGTGCCCAAGAAATAGAAAAAAATTGTTAACCTTCCCTGGCTCATTGTTGAGCGCAGGTAATTTTTTATAAGTTTTAATTTAGAAAACGACCTTTCTGCGCTTACTACTGTAACTGGCATAGTTAGCAAAATTCGTAATGCTACGGTGATGTTAGGGCTTACGGCTGTCAAATATATTAATTCTAGAATTTTCAGCACGTCATTATTTAATTTTTTTTGACAAAAGACTGATATGACATAATTTTTTTCACACAAATCATCGGCGTTAATATCCAGTGAATCATCTGCTGAAAGTTTTTCCTGCAAACGATTGCAGCTAGTTCTTAATCGGCTTTGATCTTGGCCATCACTCAA
The DNA here is from genome assembly GCA_016648135.1 of Agrypnia vestita. Taxonomy (NCBI): domain Eukaryota; kingdom Metazoa; phylum Arthropoda; class Insecta; order Trichoptera; family Phryganeidae; genus Agrypnia; species Agrypnia vestita. The sequence goes on from JADDOH010012142.1 coordinate 7,174, forward strand.
ATTAAATAAAAAATTAACATTAAATACAAATCATTCAACAAATTCACTACGGAGGATAAGCTTGATCCAATATATAAAAAAATACATTCATTTTAAAAGAGTTTTGAGGATCATTTAGTCAGGTCTTCGTGTTCGTAATCAAAACTCTTTGGAGTTTTACGACTTCTTAGGGGTCTGGATCGGGAAGCTTCAAATTCAGCCTCGACTAATAATTTTTCGACAATTTTCATGGCAGTATTTACAATTTTCTCAAAATTTTCGTCGATTCTGATTTCTATCAAAAACCTGTTTAATTCCGTTAAAGAATCTAAAGCTACAAACATGCATATTCATATCGATGGAATGTAGAATTTATTGCTCGCAAAATTTACTTTTGTCAATACTTACTAGTGCCATACATTTAGTGAACAAATAAATGAAAAGGTACATATTTTTTCTGCTAGACATTTAGCGTCATAATTGCCTTCTGATCGAATGATGTACTCCTTGATATTTCATACAAAGCATCATAAATATGTAAAGAGCGGTTTTACAGCATCTATTCTGCTTGACCATTTTGTTTCGGACAATGGTTTTAAGGTTAGATTTTTTATGATATATTTTTTAATATCATAAAATTAAAATTGTCGCTGGCATTCCATCCGGCGCCCCTATTGGCTTGGCGCCCGGGTGCGCCGCACACTTCGCAGGGGCCACTGGAGCCAAAATTATGGGTAACTTTAGTCAAAATACTTAAAGTTTTTATCGAAGGAGAGAACAGTGTGACAGCAGGAAAGAAGGTGAACGGAGCTCCAAATGCAATTATTTATAATAAAAATATGTTGATCCAGGCAGGACTAGAAAAGAAGCCTAGAGATGGGAGAAAAGGAAAGAAAGTAGACTGAATGCAGTAGATGTGAAATCCGTTAGACGTATGTGTAGCAAATCCATTTATGATTGAGTAAAGATTGAAGATATTAGAAATGAATGTATCTAAAGCTGATATTAGAAAACTCAGTATAATTAAAAAGAAGAATGGTAAGAAAGATATATAACGCAATTGTTGACGAGGCCAGAAAGAGAGGGTGACCGCGGAAGACGGGACATGACCATATTAACCAGATACTGGAAGATGCTGCTGTTCGAGGCCTCAACAGTTGTCCAGCTTTTCGTGGATGGAGAGAAAGCTGTGTGGCAGTACAGAAGAGTGCAGCGTTCTATCCTCTCGGAATACGGGGAACAGCGTGACGGTAAGTAAGTTTTATTATCACGAATGTTTTATTCGTAAAAATCGATATTAGCGATACACGTCTAAAATTGATGATATAAAAAGTTTTTAACAAAATGATGAAACAATGATTTTTCTTACTCTCTATCCTATTCAATTCCGATACTACAATTATATTCCACATAATTTCGATACTATTACGTTATTTTGCATAATATAACATCAATCAATAACTACTTGTCAACGCGGATTCGTATCAGGCAGGTCGATCCTCACGAACTTGTTAATTTACCATAACCGCTTATCTGAAGCGTTATCGGACAAAGTGAAAAAACTTTTCATGAAGTTATTTATAAAACTGTATTGTATAAGCTTGAAAATCTTGATGTTCATCAAATTAATTAAGATTCTTAAAATTTATTTTACTGAATAGAATGTTACGTGTCAGAAACACTTAATTTCTGTCGTATGATTTTAAATCACCTAGTGGACTACCTCAAGGTTTTCATCATAGTCTTATTTCATTTATTTATTCGTAAACGATGTTATTGATATATTTCGGGACATTTTTGCTTTACGGTTTGCTGGCGATTTAAAATAATTTCATATTATTCGTCGCTATACTGATTATGTAATTCTTCAAAAAATCTTGTACAAATTTCGTGTTTGGTGTTCTTCTGATTAACTCAAAACAAATAAAAATAAATGCCAAATTATTAGATTTCTAACAGTAAAAACTTAACGCTTAGAGTCAAATAAACGATTTTTGTGTTCTATTCGACGAAATCAATTACCATATTGACAATATTTCTAGTAAAGCTATAAAAATTCTCGAATTTGTCTTAAGATTTTATAAAAATTTCAATGATATCTCCTCAATATAATTATTGTATTCTGCACTAGTAAGAAGTATCATTTAAAATAATGAAACTTCTTAAGATATTCATATAAAAACCACAGAACGTATCCAACATAAATTATTGCGTAAGATTAACTTTAGATAATATATATTGTTTGCAAACCTTATCCAACAGGTGAAAAATATCCGACTTTTTTTATCTTCAAATTATCAGATAACGTGACTAATAGCCCCACACCCTAAACCACGGCACACACCACTTCGATTAGTCATCATTAAATACGGCATATACTCTTTAATATTTTTCATTAAAAGTATTTTGCTAATTTTTAAATGGCGGAATTATGTGCCGTCACACAGAGGTCCTACACCGCGACGTGCGACTGAAATTATTTTAGAATTTCAAGCTTTAAGATAAAGGGAGCATAAAAAATGTGAAGGTGGTAAAACTCTTTTAGAAAAACCCTTAATTAAGGCCTACATAAGCCTTATGAAAATCCCTTAAATAAATCCTCTTAGTATACACTTTTACATATTTCATTTTATATATCAAATTGTATATATTATACACGTGGGAGAATCAAATTAATATCACGAAAACTTTAAAATTAATTTATTAATAGTCAGAGGGAACAATTGATTATTCTGACACGAATATTATGCTGATATCTGAATGTAAGAATGTAAAGATAGTGGAGTATAGACAGATCTACTCACAGCTGAAGGTGACTAGACGAGGTATTTCCGGAAGCGTCCAGGAATGACGGCTTCTTGGCTCTGGAAGCAGGTCAGGGAAGCTGCAAGTATGAAACATAAAGTGGTGTTTAATCGGTGGAAGGGTGTCTCGGTTATCTGAGTCCAGCATCGTGTTCAGGGCGAGTACTAACCTTGCTGGTGCTTATCAGGAGCGGCCGCGGCGCAGGAGCCCACAAGTGTGAATGATGACCGATCGCTCCTTGTTATCTATTGGCGTTTCTTATCTGGACTGGGCCGGCGCCAGGAGCTGCGGGGCCCTACTGGAAAGTTGGGTTTCGTTACAGAAGCTGTCTGTTCTGAGGAAGACATTGTCTCAGCCCAGGACGCAGTTGGGGGCAATGATATAATAAACTGTAGATACGTTACAACCGTGAAATCTTGGCAACTCAAAATTAGGGTAATTGCCCTACTTGCATTCGTTATCGAACGGACCATTTTTGTGATCGGACGCGACGCTACACCGAAAAAAGTTCCGGGAAAAAAGGAACACAGTATCATACACTATTGTAAGAATGAATATGTGATTTAAGTCACCGTGACTTCAAATTACCTGATTTATCTGTGTACTCGCAGAGCGTTTGTGAAATAAGGGGAAAACGGGGTCGAATGGATAGTTATTGCATTTTATTTTATCTACGTCTAAGGAAGCATCGCGCATATTTATTTATTTTGGTACGAATAATAAGATAAACAATTTTACATTGTACGTTACGTCAGATATTCGATTGCTGAAATATTTCTTACTTACAGTACTTTTGTGAGTGGGAATTAATTGTGTTTTCCACTATCTTAGACTTAAGTTTTATTAAAATATAAATGATGAACTTAATAAAAAAATTTACGTGTAGGTAATAGATACCCACGCTCGCAGTAAAACTAGTAGCTGTAACAATTTTTTTTATATAAAAGTATATTTTCGATACCCCTCCTTTTCGATTTACTAAGAATGATTTGCTACATGAAAAATGGATAAAAGTCATCAAAATCTAAAGAAGAGAATATGACTAGATGCTTTCAGCTTAATCAAATATATGCTCTAAACATTTTCAGGCAAATGATTTGTATTTGAAGAAAATGAAACTTCGTTGGATATTGAGATGATAATAACCTATTTATTGTGATTTTTTCTGCTTGCAATTCTTATTACCATAATACCTACTAAGGGAACATTATCCAATTCACAAGTTTATTTACTTCCTAATTTCCAGAAAATGGAAGAACGAGTATGCGCTTCGACCTCAACGAATTTAAGTTAATATTTCGGATATGAATTCAATATTTGAAACCCCGCGCTTTTCTTAGAAAAAACCTTCAAAATTTAAAACAAATCAATCAAACAAAACAAAAATAGACAACAAATGAAAAACAGTAATTTAACCCGAAAAAATAAAAGCCTTTCAAAAAAGTGCACTAGTTTAAAAACTATTACACAAATCCTCAGAAAAAAAAGTATTTCACTGAACATCAATTTAATGAGATTAAACTTAAAGGTTAATTAGTTTTACTAAGCGACATAATGTTTCTTAAAAATAAATGACAGCTCTATTTAAAAAATAAATTCACTAGCTTTAAGGAAGTTTGCGGTAACTCTTCATTATTATTCTCCGGCAGCATATTAATATGTGAGGCAAGTTTCCTCCTCCTCGTGTGATAGGGAAATGGTACGAAAATAATTCTGCAGATCCCGGATTTAGCAGACAAGCCTTAAATATTTTAAAATCTAAATATAAAGCTACTGGCCAAAGACTAATATATGCACTCTAGTTGCTGACGAGTTGGCTATACGTCACTAAACTGTATGGACACAGCGAAAAAAGCAGCGAGCGAGCCGGCCCTGTGGCCTGCCCTACCCAGACACCTCACGTAATCCGAGTTTTTAATTTCGCTTCTTCTTATCAATGCGAGATTAAAAATAAAGTTTTTGCGATATTCGGTTCCAATGTTGAAACATACATTTTACTTACTATCTAACCATCACGCCATTTCCCCGCAGGGGTAGGCAGAGAGGATTGAACGCCACACTCTTCTATCCTGGCACAACATTTAAATGTGTGATAAAAAAATATTAAAAGTTTTCCCTAACATACATTTTAATGAAGCGAAATAAGATTATTTGAAATACAGAATACCCGCCAAAGAATATTAAAATTAAGGTTGATACGCACTCGTGGTCATTTCCCACT
>JADDOH010012143.1:0-125297 GCA_016648135.1 Agrypnia vestita
GCATCTTTTTGTCCTTGTCTAAGCAAAACTCTTCTAATACAATAGCACGTCCGGTAGTCCTCAGGTGAGCGCGTCTCTTAGCTGCCCGAGCAGGTATAGAAAATCAGTCTGATATCGATCAAATGTTCACAATTTCGTCAATTTTGCTCCGATTGACTTGAAATTTTGACACAATATTCTTTCGATGTTATACATTCATTTAAAAAATTTAAAAAAAAATGAAAAAAAATAATTTAAAAACCTTACCCCCCTTAATATAATGTGTAGATTTGTTTTATTTCTCCCTTATTGCAGGCGTCAGACTACGACACTTTTTTTCTTACTTCATTTATCTTTTATTACAGATGTCGGACCACGATACACACCTACTGGACAAGAACAGATGGCGAGGTGGGTGTGGGCTTAGCTGGCGATAATAAATAACAAAACTCCGAAAAAATAAAAATACGTCCATCAGGTGGTCCGCCGCCGCCCTCGGAATATTACGGTTTTAAGTTGAAAACTTTTTGATTTATTGACAAAGTTCTTCGTCTAACCAATAAACCAGCGGCAGCCGGTTACGTGTTACGCTGATTAAACGGTTACAAATAACGGGAGTTTCGTTATCACCACCGAGGGAAAGAAGCGTTGCGAAGTTTAAGTCACCTAATTAAAAAGACACCCACCTGCGACAATCAAAGTTACAATATGGAAATAAAATAATTTATATATCGACGGCTCCTACGTATAATATCGTAACCCACAAAATTCAATTTTATATGAGAAGGATTTGAACATATTTTCGTCCGGTATAAATCTAAATATTGCCCAATTTCGTTTCAATATTTTACTTTATACTGCAGTTTCATAAATAATCACAAAAAAGTCGAAATTATTAACGGTTTTTGTAGAAATGCACATACGATATTATACTTCGGAAAAGACGCGACGTAAAATAACGTAAGTGTCACATACGATAATTTTCTTATGTTATTTTCTCACGCATATTATCGTAAGTGTTACATACGATAAATTTCTTATGTTATTTTCTCACGCATATTATCGTAAGTGTTACATACGATAATTATCTTATGTTATTTTCCAACGTATGTTATCGTAAGTGTTACATACAATAAAATTATCTTATGTTATTTTCCAACGCAAATCATCGTAAGTGTTACATACGATAGTATACTTAGTAAAAAAATATGTGATTGTTTGAGATACGATCAAATACGTCCGAAAAAAAAGTTATTTATTTCAAAATATATTTTTTTCTTTCTTGGAAATAAAGATATAATTAAATACATATGAAATACACAAAAAACTAAAAAACGTCGATTTGTGGGTTACAATATTATACGTAGGAGCCGTCGATATCGTCATGATCGTATAACAATAAAGGGTGTTCAAAAAATTCCATTTTGACTTTTTTGGATCGTTAAAAAGTGAAAAAAAGAAGCCATCTAATGGTATATAAAAAGCGTATTTTTTCTCATTAATTTAACCGTCGTTATACGAAGTCGGTTTGCGAGCGTAGAACAATGCAGCATGTGTTAAAACGTCGTTGTACTGCGCTGACTATATTTGGGGTTTTAAAGGTATCCATTTTAAATAGCTAATCCAAGTTTCAAAGGAAAATCTTTTGTAGTTATCGAGCTATGACATAAAGTGTCTTTATGTAAATAAAACTTCAAACTGCTCTCCTGCAAACTTGAGAAAAATCACATGCGTCGTTGTTCTGCGATTATGACGATATTGTTAATGTTTCACAAAGACGAAGCTGTTTATTTATTTATTTATTAATCAACGCCCTAGTGGGCTTTTACAGTGCAAGAAAATTAAAAGGATTTTTTATAAACCTAACAAAAATACGTTTTACAGTAGAAAATTAAAAAAAATATATATTTATAAAACATATTTAAGACAAATGAACAATATAAAATGAAACAAATAAAATAAATGAACAATATACCAGATAAATTAGTTAAGAAGATAAATTAAACCAAAGAAAATAAATATAAGACATAAAATCAAAACTTATTTAAAAGGGAAATGAATAATAATTGGGACACTTTAAAATAAATAAATATATATAATTCATGGGGAACAAAACATAAGTAAAAATTCAGTCTATTAAACTGTAATTAATTCTATAAGTACATTCTAAGTCTAAGTAATTCTTTAATTCAGGTATGTTCTTACAACAAAAAATGTCTACGAATTCCGAAAATTTGTTTCCAAGGCGATGCATGTGTGTTAATGGTGAATTTAATGCATTGTTATTCCTGTGGGTCCCTACAAATAACACCTTTGTTTTATTTTTTATTTTACGTGGGACGTTTACATGGGAAAGTAGGTATGAAAGTCTCGGCGAAGTTAGGTGGTGGTAAATCATAGGTGGAATCGGTGAATGTTACATTGTGTAAAGTGATCACTTAAGTAAGTCATATGATAGGACGTTGAGTCCCACATATAAACATCCAAATACCTTCATCTGTGTGAGATACTATAATATATTTAGGTTAACGATTATCCCTCTGGGGACAAAATCCAGCACTATGTTTTTGAAAAATTTGAACATAATTGAAATATGTATTCTGAATATAATTTTTTTTCTTTGTTTATGTTGTTAAACATTAAACATCATTAGTGTTGATCATAATTATTAAATACTAGCTGTAATCCATCAAAAATTACAATAATTTTTCATGACGATTCCTACAGAATAAGCATTTATTTATTTATAAAAAAAGAAGAAAAATAAACCACCAATAAAAAAAGAATAAAAAAAGAAACATCAAGGTGTTTATAAAAGAAGTTACGGACAACGAAATTATTATGATTGGGATGAGACAACATTTTCCAATCTTCGGAATTCTGTTTAATTTTTTTTTTTTACATTTTTATGGCTTTGGAGTCCATTTAATAAAAAATGCTGTTAATTAATAGAACCAAAAATAGTTTGGTTCAACTTAATAATTGAGCCCTTGCCCGGAATAACGTTGTATTCAACACATATGTCAATTTTGAGTTATTGATGGAGTTATGTTAAGTATGTTATTACGCATCGATTAAGGTAAATAATATGTCAAGAAAAAAATATTTAGGCTTCTGGCTGCATTTTAAAGTTATTGGTTTGTGGAATAACGTTGTATAGTGTTTCTCAAAATGGCGTCGCCGAGCGTCAATGTCGTGGAGCGTGGTTTAATTCACATGAATAAAGGGAGAAAACGAACATCTAATGTTTTAAATTGGAAAGATATCAAAGCCAATAAGTTAAAGGATTCAGGAAAGGAGTTTTTATCCAGAAAAAATATTATCAAACCTGCAATTGACCCGCCAGAACATGTTTGTGGAATAACGTTGTATACGATTTGGCAGTTCTGATTGATATTGTGATTTCATATGTGACAATATTATTTTGTCGAACGTTAACCGATTTTACTCAATTGATTTATCCATATTGATATTTGAAATGCTTTTTGATAATAATGCTGGCTTTACAGTGCTCTTTATATCGTAACTTAATATAACACCGATACAAAAAGTTTATTTAATTCCTCATTCTTTTTCGCAGGGTCGAGTTTGTGCCAAAAACGTTTAAATCCGGGATGTTTTCTCCATTTTAATATCAAGATAAAAATTTAATCAGTATTCAGGTTACTGAATTACAATGAAAAAAGTAATCGTGTCGTCTTGTGTATTAAGAAATTGAATGTCCGACGCCGTATTCAGCAAACAGATGGAGATATGTAATAGTATGTACGAGAGACTTATCGTTCCGTAAAAGCTCTTTACCTACTGATGATCTCATCACAATCAGAGCTCAAACCTTCCACAAAGAATTAGAATCATGGACCTCCTATAGCTTTCTACCAACTATTTGTGGAAGGAGGGCAAGATTGGCTACCGTTTGGAAAAAAATCATGCAGTTAGGGAGCCTGGAACTAACTTCAATGTATTCCAATCTACTGCCAATAAGACTGTTTAGCTCAAGGACCTCGATGACATTTGTGAATTCATGTTAGATGAGCACATGCTGCTTTTAAAAGGCATTATCAAGTTAAGCAGAATAAAAAAATCCATTTTGCGCAATAACGTTGTTTGTGAAAATTTCATATACAACGTTTTTCCACTGATTCAGCATGTTTTTTTACAACAGATTCAAATTTAATTGACTTTTCCCCCTATTTTATATTGAGATTAGTTAAGAATTATATATTTATTATATTTAAAATATAAAATGTAATAAATTGTAACTGGTTTCGTTTTTTCAATTTTTCTCGAAATGAGAGAATTGATGGATACAACGTTATTCCGGGCAAGGGCTCAATTAAACGCGATGGTATGGAGTATAGAGCGTAAGATGCTGATAGAACTGAGGTCAGGAAGAAAGCGATCCAGTATTTCTATAATCACCCACCTCGTTACGGATGTACCAAAGAACTTATTAATCTCCAGTACATTTTTACTCCCTTTATTGGCGTCTGGTTGTCTGTCCGTCTGTCTAAGGAAAAAACTTTGGCTCGATTTTTAACCCTTTTACCATGATCCAATCGAGCTGAAACTTTGCATGCAGACTCGTGGCGACGATCAAAATGATTTATCAAATTTTCGTTAAAAAAAAAATAATTGCGGATTTTTAGAAATTTTAATGTTTTTTTAAAATTGGAAACAATACAAATGTTTGATTACTACCAACAGCGGCCTGACGACGTCACGGAATATTTAAAATTTGAATTACTCCGTCGGTATACATAATAGGTACTTCTTCACTATGAATTTCCAAAATTTATGACAATTGGTTCACAGATGACAGCAAAATTCACAAATCACAAATCAATCAAAATCTTGATTAAATTGACTGACAAATGTTTTAAAAGCATGAAGTGTCTTTTATCAAAGCTCAAAACATCTGATATTTTAGAAATATATTAAAGTACGTTTAGTGTTATGTTAGGTATATGTTTTAATTCGTCTTTAATTTTTGTTGTATTTTACAAAGAAAGAGAGTATAATAAAAACTTGGTTTTTATGGGTTAGTTTTTTAAACATGGAAAGAATGCAATTATGGCCAATAAGAATCTGTCAAAAGAAGCAAGACTAGCGGTACATAATGGCGTTCTAGTGCCAACCCTTATGTATGGAAGTGAAGCCTGGAATTGGCAAAAGAGGAATGAAAGTAGACTGAATACGGTGGAAATGCGGTCACTAAGACGCTTGTGTGGAAAATCTTTGGTCGATAGAGTGAGAAATGAACAAATTAGAACTGAATGCAATGCTGGCTGTAGTGTGGTAGATAGAATAAAGAAAGGAGTGCTGAGATGGTTTGGTCATGTGCAACGTATGAACGAGGAATATATGAGGCGAATGAAGAAGGCAACAGGAATAGAGGGCGTCCGCGAAAGACCTGGCACGATCAGGTACTACAAGTATTCGAGGATGGCCCTGTTAAAAGCCGCAACAACTGTAGAACGTGTATGAGAAGATGTATGAATGTGGCCGAAGCAAGAGTGGTGTGCCAGGATAGAAGAGTGTGGCGTTCAATCCTCTCTGCCTACCCCTGCAGGGAAACGGCGTGATGGTTAGTTAGTTAGTTAGTTAGAAAGAATTAAACCAATACAGTTCAAATTCAATAGAGATATATTTAAAATGAGAATGACGAACCCTCTTGTATGTCGGCCCATCACTCGTAATCAATTTAAATTCACCTTGTTTTGTTTTGACAGTTAGACAGATACCTCTGTTCAAAGTTACTGAGTTCATTATCCAAAGATTTAGATTAGATTGCGTGGGTCTGAGTAATTACGAGACGGAAAGAAAGTCTGAATTCACCAACATTCATTGTTACTATCCACACACACGATTCTTTTAAAATATTATTTTACTTTCACTATTGCTTTTGTATTTCGTAATTCGGATCCAAATTCGCGAACCATCTTTTGGAAACAGGCCACACGTTAAAAAAAAAAAACGTAGCGAGATTCTACATGTAAATAATAGGTGGCTTAGATTAGATAACTTAGAAATAATAGAAACAATAAAATGCACTAAAGCCAATATAATCAACAACCACTTACATTTTATGAATAGTCCGTTACTTGATATATTCCCCATTTAGGCGTCCACTTCTCAATTACCCCCACCATAACTGTAGCCACGCCCCCGTTGAAAAATTGATTTGTTTGCTAGAATAGATAATGGAAAGTGAGTATGCGTCCGTCCTGATAAAGATACGGTGGTATCGAAACTGGTAGACGTAGAGTTACTAGTTAAGTGGTAAATACAGAGTCGTTTAAATAAAATTAATATATTGTCACGTGTCGTAGCTGCAGGAGGAATTAATTAAAACGCTGGGATTTAATAATGGATTTATTGAATACCGATTAATTAATTATTCTAACTTACAATGTCGCTATTCACTATTAAATGTAACGCTATTCCTCAAATTCGCAAATTTATCACTCGTAAATAGATACTTTATATTCGCTTTGACACTTTATTCACTATTCACTAGAATATTCCATCCAATTTCCGCACTTATTAATTTCAATTCGGTTTATCTCGCTACGTGAGAACTTTCCGGAATCTTCGCCGTCAAATTGCGGCCCGCCTGGCCTTCCTGGCAACTCGCGACTCGCGGCTACCTTCGCTTCTATTATTGCTGTCAGACGCGCGCGCCCAAAACAACTCTGACTCCTTACCCCCGTGTGTCGTATTTATATTGGATAATGCTGTTATCCAGACGTTTCCAGTGTTTACTCGCAATTACTCGTAAATTCCAGATGTTCCTGAAAAGTTTCAGACGTCTCTCGAAAGTTGGAGGTGATTCCAGATCCTTCGGTAGTTTTGTGCCAACTTTAAACAACTGTCACTTGACAGAAGTGCGTGTTTACAATATTATTAGTATTGAAATTGCTTGTATATATGTGGATGTGCATTCATATTCGTATTTTTACTATTATTATTTAGTGACTGTAAATTAAGAAGTTCCGTAACTTTCTTTGGTAATGAATTAAACTAAATTTAATATCCAGTGTTTTCATTTGCCTCCCAAGTCCACGACTGTGTGGACAATATTTATTTATTTATCTTAATAATTTAGTTCCACACATAACGTTGTATGGGCTAATACATATTTTCACTTGGACATGTTGCATTCCATCTAATCATTTAAAAGTTTTTATAATATAATATTTGCACTTCAGTTTAAACCTCCTTGTATTCTCCATGTTTTGAATGGCAGGCTATCAAAGCTTTTTATACCTTTATACATCATACAATTTTGTGAGGTGTTTTTCTTTTTCTTTGGTAGTCTTATGTTGTCGCTTCCTCTTGTATTGTAGGAATGAAAATGCTTATTCATCTTCATCCTGTCATCAAAGTATTTGGGTACTAATCCACGTTTAATTTTAAATATTTGGACCATTACATTATATATTATTCTTTGATTTACAGTTTCAAGTTCTAGGGCATTCAACATTTTTGTTATTTTAGTTCTCCTATTACACTTCAGTATTATGCGCATCGCTCTGTTTTGTACTATTTGTAGTTTCTTTAGCATTCCTTCGTTGCTTATAAATAATATACTGGAACAATAATCTATGTGCGGGAGAATCATAGTATTGTGTATTAATAAACTTGTATTTTTATTTATATGTCTTCTTTAGCTTCCAAGTAAGGACACTTTTTTTGCGATTATCTTCACCATAAATTATTATTATTATATGCTGAAATAATGGGATAAAAAAGTACATTTGAACAAATAACGGGACGCTTAAGGGGGGGGTAAGGTTTTTAATTTTTTTTTTTGCATTTTATTTTTAATTTTTTAAATGAATGTATAACATCGTAAGAATATTGTGTCAAAATTTCAAGTCAATCGGAGCAAAATTGACGAAATTATGAACATTTGAGCGATACTCAGACTGATTTTCTATACCTGCTCGGGCAGCTAAGAGACGCGCTCACCTGAGGACTACCGGACGTGCTATTGGAAGAGTTTTGCGTAGACAAGGACAAAAAGATGCTGATGATGAAAGCTCTTTGCCGTGTGAACATGGCATCGACGATTATGTGTAAGTATATAATAAGTGTTTAGTTTTATTTTGAAGTTTACAGTTTGCAAAACTTTAAAGCGTTTTCCCCACATCTCACGTTTTCAAAGTCGGTGTCCATCATAACTTCAAAACTACTACACCGATCCTTTTGAAATTTTGAATACTATTTCTGTACATAATTTACAAGGTAACGCTGTTGAGTTTTTTTAAAATTTGTTATTAATTTTTATTTTTTAATAACAAATTAGTCGATATTTTTCGCAAGCGTTACCTGGGAAAACCTATTATCTATCGAACAAATTTTGATTTTTTGATTTCAGATGATCTAGCACCAAGTTATGATGGACACCGCAATTCTACTTTTTTCCGAGACACGTCCGAATAATTGCTGCCATTGCCGTATTTCTTAATATTTCGTCTTGAAAATTTTACACAATATTTTTCAAATATCATACTTTAATGTACTATTGGTTTTAATAAAGAGATTTTAACTGTGTCGTCACAAAAAATTCACAAAAATATGCCTTTTTTTGTACGAATTAACCTTACCCCCCCTTAAAGAAAAAATTGCGTTATTTATCGAACAGGGGATTCGAACAAGGTGCGGTACTCAGAGAATGTCGGAGGTAATTAATAGACCAGGGTTAAAATACGGCTCCACCAGGTAAACTGTTTACTTAGCCTTAATTAACCCCCGACTCATCTCGCCTACCTGGCGAGGGTCGTATAGCCCTCCAGTTCCTGGGTTCGCGTGGAACCCTCGGGCTCCTGGTCGCTTGCGTGGGTTTCTCATGATTTTTTAATACATTTTATAACCTGCGAGGTACACCGCAGAGATTGGCCACCTTGCATGACAGAACAAAATGGCGTACTATAGCTAGACCGCATTCAAAAGAATGTGCGCAAAAATATGTGTGTTGTTACGATGCAAATAATGAACCCAAAATAAGTTTTTCTAGTAAGTAAGTAACCTTTTTAAACTGAATAATATATTTTTATTTGGAATACCGTACGGGCTTGCCAGGCAACTTTCCCCCCATTTGGTCTTTTGATTGTGGTCGACCTACAGCGATAAAAGGTCAGGTTGCTCTCCTTCGTTATGTTATGTGGTCGGATTCATTATACAACGAATATTAAAAAAATAACATAAAATATTCTCACTACATTACTTTGGAGTATATGTGGGGTACCTATCATGATATCCCACTTTTGTATTTATTACAGGATGAAAAACAGCTGATGGAGAACAGAAAATTGGCATCAGTTTAATATTGTTTATTTATTTGAAATACAGTGTGTCGACTTCGTTAGATAACGCTACAGCTGATTGAGGTATGCCTGGGGTCGTCAGTTTGTTCCTGGTCGCATGTGTAGCGGGTGCAGAAATTGGTCAAAGCGAAGGTGATGCTGGTAGCTGGGGATGGTGCTGACGACTGATGTTGGTGGCGTATCGTAGTGAGGTCGAGGATGATGGTGGTACCGCCCGAAGCAGATGTGTTCGCTGCTGGAGGTGGCAAAGACAGTGGAGCGATGAGGCGGACGATGATCGATGGATTGGAGACTGGAGGCGTAACGATTGTGGTTTGATGTCGTAGCTATGTACTTCCGAGTGCGCGTCTTTTGTCGCGCTCTTGAGTTTCCGCGGAAACTCTGTTGAAAGTCAGCGCTGGTCAAAAACGCGTGGGGAAACGGGTTGTTGACCCCATATGTACACCAAGTATGCAAGTCACAGGTAGTAGAATCAGAAATAATTACACATAAATTAATACTTTTACAGCACTCTACACACTTTAAACAAAACTTGAAAGATACTATAAGATTCGAGTATGGTCCACGCAAATCTGGAAATGACTGGGCTATTCTCGTATACTCTGGAAGCATCGAGAAAATGACATTATGCAAGGTGTAACGGAGCTAGTCCACAATACTTTACAGGTGAATTCCTGCCTTGATTATGAGTTGAAAATGTTCAAGCGACCGGTTACTGCGTACACTGTGTGTCAAACGACAGTTGGTTTAGCATTTTTATTTTTGGCTAGTGAAGAAAAAATATTGCAATTGAGAAAAAAATTATATTGTTACAAGAATCAGAGAGAATTTAGCGTTATTGACGATTTTACAGTGCTCTACCTTTTATTTTACAGTAAAATTGGAAGACACTACAAGATTATTGAATTATTGCTAATTACAAAATTAACTCCAGAAACATTAATTGAGAAAGAACAGTGTTCCAATTGAATTTTCCAATGCAACAACAAAAAAAGTAAAAATAAAATAAAAATTGTAAAAAAAATGTGTCTAGTGACTGCGTGGTTAATAAAAACTTGAAAGAAATATGTAAAAAAATACAAACTTTGATGTTGCATATCTCCATAATTATTAAATATGTTCTCAGGTTTTTAAGGCCGTTCAGAATATTCTGTGTGTAATTTTTTGGGATATTCTGCCTTGTGTATCTGACTTCTTTGTATGTATTGATATTAAGATTCACACACTCATCACATCAGCCCTGACGATGGATCCTTCAATGGGATCCGAAACGTCGGCCAAAGAGGTCAGATGTATTAGGTAGAATATTCCATAAAACTGCACACTAAAGATACATAATTATAGATATTAAGTCACGATTGCTTGAACATTCTCGAATCTCAATGCAGACAGGAATCTACCTATAAAGTATTGTGGATTAGCTCTGTTACACCCTGTACATCAATCTTGGCTCTACAGCCCCTGGTAGATCTTGGTCTCCTCAAGAGTCTTCCTCGACTCATCTCTGTCCAGCTCTCTCCAGTTCAGGAGCTCCAAGGATATGTTTTGAGGACGTTGTCCTTCGCCATATTGGTCTTGAGTTCAACAGGGACTTTAGTGCTTGATGCTCGGTCACTCTCTCCACATGATCCAGCCTCCGAAGTCTTCAATTTTCAATTCAATTTCAATTCAATTCAATTTCAATTTCAATTCAATTTATTTCATGATAATATGTACATGACAAACAAAATGTTTAAGGCATACATATTAGGAAGTATATATCAAAAATGAAAATATTTAATAAATTAAAAATAACATAAAATCAGGTCAAAGGTGTAGGAGAATCCCGCTTCGAAAAACCCCCTCAGACACATGGAATATATCAATACCCAAAGCGATTTTGTTCAGCATAGCTGTGGCTCTTCCAACAGGCATAACCATCGGCAGGTTGGTCCTGTATATTGGAATGTGAAACAATCTATGCTGACGATGTCTAGTGTAATTATCAGGAACATACAAACCAATGCTCTGCATAATTTCAGGATTATCGATCATACCGCGCAACAATCGATAAAAATGTGTAATCAAATACACATTCCTTCTAGTCTCTAAACTATTGTAGCCAAGCATACCCTGGAGAAACTCGGTTGGGTAAAGCCAAGGATAATGCCCGTACTCTCTCATGTAGAGATATCTCAGAAACTTCTTTTGGACTTTCTCCACCATAAGAGAGTACTTGCCCTCATGTGGCCCCCAGATCATCGAGCCACTCTCGAGTCTACTCCGCACCAAGGAGTTGTAAAGAGTTCTGAGTACGCGGGTATTCTCGAAAACCCTGGCAGTACGCAGAACAAATCCTAACATTCTCAAAGCATTACCACTGATCGTCTCTATGTGATCGTGAAATGTTAGGTTGCTTACAAATCTAACACCTAGATCTTTAACATTTGATGTTCTTGTCAGATTTTGATCGTTCATTTTGTAGCGAAAAAATAGAGTTTTTTGGGCCCTGGTGAAGGATGTAACCGAACACTTGGAAACATTAAACAACAGTTTATTTCGTCTTCCCCATTCACATATATTTGATATATCTGCTTGGAGAAGACGAAAATCGTCCAAAGTTGGCACCTTTAAGTCTTCCCAGTTTATACATTTGGTGACGTTTAGCTTCTTAAACAGAGCGTAGAGTTCATTGTTGTAGCGTTTGCGCTAAAGTCCATTTTCTAGAACCGGTCCAAAGACACGACATTCCGTATATACAAGGCTTTAAACTTTTCTAGAGAAATTTTCAATGCGTCGGAGAATACTTCATCCAAATCGAATACTCGCGGTAGGGATACTCACTGGTCTGCGGCAGCTTAACTATTTAGTTGATAATTTGACGCTCTCACCGGAACGCCATTAAATGTGTCGAATATGCGGCGAAAATGGAATCCCTCGAAATACCTATTTGCGGAACCGTGAGTATGCTACGTCCCGGTAATAGTTACATCAATATTAATTTGACATTTAACGGCATTTGCAGCTTTCGAAGCTGCACTGGTTATTAGAGAATACGCGACAATAACATATTTAATGATGCGGTATTTTGGTTGCGTTTTTAACACTTTCGTGGCCAAACTGTAATTTTTTTTATAATTTTTTATTATCGCCATGCAGGGCTTTTACAACAGATAAGTAAAGTGTACATTAATAGAATTTATAGTTTAAAGAAAATAATAATAACATGTAAACATAATAATGACATTAAGCGGAAAAAAAATACTTAAAATACAGATATAAATATAAAAGATAAATATATTATAAAGTAAATAGCAAGTGCATAACAAGCAGAAGCATAAGGAAAACAGAACATAATAGAAAATTAAAAACAAAAAAGTACTAGTAATGGTTTGATGATAAAATTAAAACGATTTTTAATCAAGAAAATATTTACACAACACAATTTCCATTTGACAGAAAAAGAGGCAACGTCAACTCAGTATAATAATATTTTTTGAATTCAATCATTGTTTTTTTTATTCTAAAGCGAAAGGGTTTAAGGAAATAAAGCTGTTGGTCATGTCGGATGGGACTTGAAGAATGCTTCGAATTTTATAACTAACAAACCTACCATCACGCTCTTTCAGCAGGGTTGGGCGGAGGTCTGGACACGCATCTCTCGCTTCTTCGAGTTCTTCGAGTGTCGAGTCTCCGAGCATGACCATCTTCCAGTGTACGGCTAATCTGGTCATGCCGAGTCTTCAGCGGCCGCTGTCTCTTCCTGGCGCCGCCAAAACTTGCATCACGTTTATTTCTTGCCATTTTCTCCGCATCCATTCACTCAACATGATCAAACTACCCTATTTTATTTATTTTCACAACGCTTAGCTTAATATTCTTTCCTAATTGATTCATTAGTTACTCAATCAAAAACTAGCCGCACGCACCAAACCCATTTCGGCCAATCAGAGCACGATGCAGCCAACGCCCCCCCGTTCGTTACAGCGGCGACCATTCTGTTGACGATCATTATAGCATGAACAAGTGATACTCTTGTTCACGATCGTAACCCGTAACAATTTTTCTAATAAACAGCAACATCAAACTGTGAGTATCAGTTGCGCCCTGTATCAAGTAGTTTTATTGAATTGGCTCTGACACGAAAGAATTCATTATTATTCTCTTCCAACCAGCCCGCCAAACTTTTTTGTATTAGATATTTAGGTTTAAGGGTATTTTAGTCTTGAAAACCTTCAGAAAAATAAATAAATAATAAAAATAGCACATTATAAGCAGTTTCAAAAAGGCATGTATTTATAGATCGACAGTAAATAAAAATGTATAGATCCAGTTTGATTAATGACTAAACTAATAACAGTTTTATTCTTTATTTAATCTCCTGAGCGGACAAGTACCTTCAAGGCAAGGCAATTCTGTCTTCAAAGGTATGAAATTCTGGAAAAAATCGCCTTTCTAGATAAGTTATCATCTCTCCCTATCGTAAATATCTTCATCGGGCTTTTTTATACGAGTCCACAGCGGTTTTCGGCAAAGAACACATCCGCACGCCGAAATTCATGGCATCGGACAATAAACCTTTTATACACTCGGTAGGGCTAATCCACCATTGCTCGACCGTCACAAATCAGGATAAAATATATCCCAATATTCACATCCCTATCGTCGTGGCGCCGATGGACTACCGCGCTATGTACCCGTAAAGATCCCTTATCACCTGGATGTGGATTCCAACGTAGGGTGGAAAATCGAAGGTCAAGGTGGAATGATTCTTTTTTCTTTTTAATAATTAGTATTGTCACGGAATCACGGCGGTGGGATCCTAATTGTTATATTTTAAGGGATGTGAAAGATAAGCAAACAGCAGAATTTCCAATACGAATAGGAATGAGCTGGGCTGCTTTTGGCAAACTCAAATATATCTTCGAGAACAAAGAGATCCCAATTAGCCTAAAAAGAAAAGCCTTTGAATCATGCACACTGCCAGTGATGACGTATGGATTGAAGACTATGGCCCTTACAAAGAAAAGTGTAGAAAAGCTCAAATGCACGCAACGATCCATGGAGAGATCCATGCTTGGAGTAAGCCTAAGAGATAGAATTAGAAATGACAAAATTAGGCGCAGAACTAGAGTAGTGGATATCATGGATCGTGTAGCGAAGCTAAAATGGCAATAAGCAGGACGCGTTGCAAGGCAGGATGCTACAAGATGGCCTCCCAGAGTTCTGAAATGGAGACCTTGGGAGAATAAAAGAGGCATCGAAAGACCTCAAAAGAGATGGGCCGATGATATAGCCGCTGTGGGGGGAAAGAAATTGCTACAATTAGCAAACAACAAGGAAGGATGGAAAGAGAAGGAAGAGGCCTATATCCAGCAGTGGAGAGACGAAGGCTGATGAAGAAAAAGAAAAAGAAAAGGGATGTGAAATTGTAAAGGGGCGCGAGTTCAGCGAGTGTTAGTGTTGCTTGCAATAATATCAAGGCAGTCGAACAACGAACACTTTATTATCGCTAGGTAACACGTATTTAACATTCACTAGAACATTACATCCAATTCTAGCTCGTTGTATTTATCACATTTATTTTCGACGCCAATTACGTACTTCGCTCAGTTATTCGCTTTATTTATCGCTGCGCAATTCATGACTCGCCGCACGGGCGTTGTCTCGTACTTATGTGTTTACACCTAAATGCAGAGATTTTTGTGCTTTCTAGATTATTCTAGTGTTTAGGAAAAGGTCCTCGTCGCTTCTCGGTTGTTCCAGGTGTTTTTATATCCGAAGGTTGTAGATATTCCTAGACCGTTCTCGATCCTTCGATAGTGTTATGATATCACAAGAAATCCGGACAGATCAATAAAATAGTAAATTCTTTTTGGCACCTCGTTACAGTATGTATTACACAAGAATATTTCTTAATCTCATCAAACAATTTGACACTAAGACCATGAAAGCCAGCACATACAATATAACCGAGATGTTGGTAGTTACAGAGGATATAGAAGAACTTTGTACTACTTAAAATTAGTAAATAGAAATACAATAAAACTGTATTTCTATTTATTTATTTATTTATTTCAATATACGGCGCGGAAGTACCTTTTACTTAATAATACATACAAGAAATCCAAATAGTAATACAGCAAGAAATTACAGAATTGACATAGTATAGATAGTTGTTTAACGTTATAGCGGTAATTTAGAAAAAGGAGGTGTGAAATATATACGATAAAACATAATTTAGAGAAAGGAGATGTGAAATATATAGAAGGTTAAAAAAATAGATAAACTAATTTGTTTGTGATTGCATTATGAATTCAGGATGGCAGGATGTAGAGCTTTTAGTAGCGAATCTTTATATTGTGCTGAACTGGAATTAAAAATATAAGAGATATGCGTGAAGGGATAAAAGGCGGTTATTGGAGCTACGCCGTGTAAATAGGCACAGCTCCAGGGAGATAAATTGTCCGTGCAAAGGACACCGTCTTTAAGTCAATCGAGACAACGACCCAAAACCACCCAAAATGACATCAACTGACCTACCAGATGGCTGGATCCTGATTTCCTTGCACAGATAGCGGCGATATTCCCGTGCGATTATTTATTTCAATTTCTTTAATAGGCTATATGAAATGTCTTTGTACTGGTAGGCATGTTTGGGGTGAAACTCCATGTGTAAACCACGTGCTGGTGCTGCGGCGTGGTGCACTTGACGATGTATACCAATTAATTAATTCTCGAATAAGC
The DNA here is from genome assembly GCA_016648135.1 of Agrypnia vestita. NCBI lineage: Eukaryota > Metazoa > Arthropoda > Insecta > Trichoptera > Phryganeidae > Agrypnia > Agrypnia vestita. The sequence continues at coordinate 16,038 of JADDOH010012143.1, forward strand.
GGCGATATATATCACAATATGATAGCGGGATTATAATTTTAGGTAAAAAGAATGCGGTGCGAAAAAATTTCACTGCCGATGCCTGAAGGTCAAAATGCAAAGGAAGCGCTGTCATACTAATGCGACATCTGTCGTCGCATCTCAAGCCATCTAGCCAGGGGAGAGTCACTCTTGATGGTCCCCGGTCGAACGAATATCGCGATTGACATGACACCAAAAAGACAGTGACCCTTTGCACAAACACTGCGCACAGGTGTTACCAGCCTATGCAATCTGGGTACAGGAGAGTTAAAATGCGAGTTGGTTCTAGTGTTGTGACCATACAATATGGAGGTATTCGTGCAGCTCTTTCAGGTGCATGAAACATAAAAAAACGCAAAATATCAGGGGTGTCGAAATACGAGTTAATAATTTCGTAGAGTAAAATCAAATCAGATAATGGTAATAATCCAGTAAAAATTTGTAATCTTGTTTAGTTGATATTTTCAATAGGGAATTTTAGTTTCCTTTCAAAAGATTTTTGATGCTTTAAAGAATTTAGAGTGCAGAATTTAAGAAGAAGTTTGTGGTTGCGGTTTCCAGGCAGCAGAAGGACCATGTCTGTTGCGGTTCTTCTAAATTCCAGCGATAATGAAGAAAGACGATTTTACAGGATTTTTAAAAATTTATTTATTTATTTGTTTACGCCAATTAGGCTTTTACATAAAGAATATAAATTAAACAATATCTGTATAGCACCAAAACATGAGTATAGAAGTTAAAAATATAAAGTAAAGAGCAGCAATGTGTATAGGCTTTTACCTAAAAAATATAACATAAAATTAAAATGAACATACATTAAACGATATAAGTTTTAAGTAGCAAATTATAAAAAGTATCAGGAATAGCACCAAAACATCAGTATAAAAATTAAAAATATAAAGTAACGAGCAGCAATGCGTATAGACTTTAACATAAAAAATATATCATAAAATTAAAAAGAACATACATTAAACAATATAAGTTTTAAGTAGCAAATTATAAAAAGTATCAGGAATAGCACCAAAACATGAGTATAAAAATTAAAAATATAAAGTACAAAGCAGCAATGTGTATGAAAAATATATATTGACCACCATTACATGTGTATATTAACAGTTGAAGTCAGTAACGAAGCAGTATTGCCTCTTTAAGTGTAAACTTTACTTTCTCCAGACTGTCGACGAAAATGTCAACCATACAACCATATTCATTACCAGTCCCCAATATTCTGTGTATCACAGAATTTTATTGATAATTAGTATTGCAATTGTGGCAATGGAAAGTGACAATTTGTCGAGTTCTATGTGTGGAAGGGATATTATAATCGATACATGCTACAAGGTCAGGGCTGTCCAACTATTATTTACAATTTTGTAAAGAACAAATTTTTCTTCTATCATATAATGTGAGTAATTTTAGTCTCTTCAATATGTAATTGAATTCTTTGTTTTGTGTTGGTATGCTTAACTTGTAGTTAATGTATTTGAGAAATTTGCTTTGGACACGCTCAATACTGTCTATATGTCCATTATAATATGGAGACCAAACTGATGAGCAATATTCTAATTGGCTCCGGACAAGAGATATGTATAACATTTTAATACTTTCAATTGATTGAAATGGGCGTGATGTCCTTAATTTTCAATTTATTTTCTAATTTTTATAACTGTTTCTTACATTAAAAAGTTATTCATTTATGATAATTCGTTTCATGAACTCCCTCGGGAGTAGACTCCCTCTGCATAAAATAACAATAAACATTATTCGTCCGAAATTAGGAAAACTACCATTAGCCCGATAAGTTTTATAATTAAAGAAATAAACGTTTCATTAATAATACGGAACCGTAGAATCTGATTAATACTTTGACAATAAATCAAACTAATAATTATATCGACGAAACTATACCGAACCCCCAACTATAACTTTCAAAGGTCAAAGCGATGAGGCGAAGCCTGCGGAAAATCATGGCGTTAGAACGGGGTACCTTGAACTGCCTTAATTACGGAAGGCTGCATAGGTTTAGAGACGCAACAAAAAAAATGTAGACAAACGGGTACAATGACCCCCAAAAATGTATCGAGGGGTAGGTTGGTTAGTTAAGTAACCTTAAGTAGGTACCAGTGGCGTGCAGTGGGTATAAACTTAGGTTATGCTGTGACCGACTATATACCCAGGTATATTAAAAATTTATATATACCCATATACCTATAAGGGTATATAAATTTTTAAATTTTTTTAAACTATATATATTGAACTATTTTGAGTAGCTTCAATCCACAAAAATAACTGCACTATAAAAGAAGTATTGTAAACAATATTTCCTAAATAAATAAATATTTTATATAGGTATAGCTAATACGGCAAAAAATTTCAATATATTTCGAAGAAGATTTATATATAATTAAATGTGGAACAATACTTATTTCAGATTTATGTTTCTTTTCACAAAAATAAATCAAACATTTTATGATATCATTATGATATGACATATGACAGATGGTATTTGTATTTACATTTACCATAGAAAAGACATAGAATTTTCACAGTTTTGGGTGGAATTTGTAAAAAATAACATTTCCGCAATTACGTGCGCGTAGATCTCACCTGGCGTAGGACCTTTCGAAGAAGCACGCTAAATTTACTTGTCTATTACACAAAACTCGCAGTCTTAAAAATAACGTTTTTTTCTCGACTTGACTATATCTATGGAACGAAATATTGGGCGAAATAAATGAAGAATTGACATGAAGTTAGGCACAGAAAAGTCGGAAATAAAACTTCTAGCCGTAGGACGAATTACGGCTAGAATTTTAAATCGGAAAAAAACAGATACGTCACGTTAAACGGAAACATCAGAAATAAAACTTCTAGCCGTAGAACGAATTACGGCTAGAATTTTAAATGAACTTTTACTTAAGATAATTATTATTTTATTAATATTTGTTTCCCAGAATCTTTACTAATGCACAGCTTTTTTGCTTTTATGCGCTGCACGCCACTGGTAGGTATCTATTAAATTGTGGCGACTTGGGCCAATTATTGTATAGGTGCCTTAAAGCAAGAGCGGTCGATCCATTACCAGTCAGAACGAGGTTTGATGTCCATAATAATGTTTTCTTATATATAATTGAGGCCACACATATACACATTTGTCTTTTTTTATAGAATTCTTTATTGAAAATCAAATAAATACATACATGTTACAGTGACAGTGAATATTACATTTTTTTTATACACGTGTTTAAATGTCCCCAGAAAAGTTGAAACTTATGTTTGGGTACAGGAGTACATGATGCATAATGTTAGAGCATGAATGACAAGTACGTATTAGTCAATAAATGGAACAGTTTAATAAACATCATAAAATAAATATTAGTGAATCAAGTATACAAATTATTTTCGGATTACAATTATTTTTTAAATTTTAACTATTTTTTGTTTTGAATTGTGTGTTATTCTATTTGTTTTATGTATTTCTTGAATTTCATATATTTTTATTCAGTTATTCAGTTCTGATATTCATTGGTAAATTATTGAAATATTTGACACATAGATAAGTGTAATGGTGTTGTGTGGCTGTTTTGCTGTATTTGGGAATGTTTAAACATCCTATTATTTCCGCTCTTTGGCTATATGGGAATTATGAGTTTGTAGCGTATTTATATTTTGTTGAATTAATGTTTCTTTGTGTATTGGGAATAACTGCTGATAGCTGCTTATATGCATTTATAATTGCCTTTTATTGATATTGTCATGGATTGTGGTCAGTAGGCAAAAACATAACATGACCACAATTCTATAATTCGCACTGACCGTCACTCGAGAATCTTCCACTTGTCTCTGGAATACCGAAACAGATCGCTTACATCACAATGATTCGCTTATTCCGGAATATTCCGTACGCAGGTAAGTACTATGGTACTTTATTCCCTTGGTCGTTATAGTCGCACTGAATCGCACGCCTACTTTTGGCTCGTTTATTTATGGTTTCACTTCTGTCAAAACATCATACTGACTCGATATAGGATCCTGGACTTCTAGATGTTTCTCGAATATATTCACGTTATCTATCAATTTTCAGTTTATTCCGAAGTGTTCGTCTATCCCGATCTTAGAATCACGCGACAATATATTAACAAGATAGTAAAAATATTTTTTTTTTTTTTTTTTTTTCTTTTTATTAATTTTTTTTTTTTTTTTTTACATCTCAGACCCACAAAACATCACATTGATATTTGTCTGTAGGTGCATCAATACATATATATAAATAAATTGTATATACCAGAAATACATTCATATTAATTAATTACAATAGATCTTATAAACTCAAATACAAATCTACAATACTATACAACAATACAAGAAAAAATACAAATATTACCAAAATCAAAATAAGTCTCTTTTATTTAATAACATATTCATTAATTCTGTATTTTGCCCTTTTTTATTAATATCCATTTTGACACGACATGGGATTTTTTTAAATATTTTTGGTATGACATATTTTAATGTTCTTTGTCCATATTTATTTATGACCTTCGGTATTCGTAGTCCTTCTTTAACCGTAAATCTGGTACTATGTTTATGAATCAATCTATGCTTAAATGTCCCATCTTCATGATATCGTGTAATTAGTTTGTACCACAAGATAGCATTAATTGGCATAGAGCCTTGTTTCTTGAAGAGTTCCTGTATATCTTTAGTAGCACTTTCTTTATTTATTAATTTTATATCCGAATTTTGAATATTTTGAATTTTTCTAATATTAGTTTTGCAAGTTAGACCCCAGCTAGTTATTCCATACCTTATTACCGATTCCGCTAAAGATTGATATATAGTTTTCATAGTCTGTATCGGAACATGTATTATGTATTACAAAATAAAATATTTACTGATAAATATATTTTTCTGGGATTTTTTCGATTGATATTTTCATTTTCATTTTTTTTCAACTGTAAACAGAACGTATCTTTCAATTTGTATCCGTTTCTTCCCTCATTTTACGCGAATTTTCGTGGAACTTTTCTATTATCCGTACGACGCCGTATCTACGGAGGTGCTTGCCCATCCCTACAGAAATATAATTCAATAATGTACAAGTCGCCTTTTCAGTTCATTAAATTTATATCTCTTGTCCCGGTGGCGAGGGGACCCCCCGCGGACCACCCACAACCCCCTGAAATAAATAAGGGAGTTTCGATCAGTTGATCACCTCGGCAAGGGTGTTTTTAGTACCTTTTTGCCAAATTTTTCATGAGGGTGAAATATTAATGCGTAATAGGTCCGTTTTATTACACGGAGAAAAAACGTCGTGGCATGTGAAAACACCAAATAATATTTTTGATATATTTATTATTTAAAAAAAGAAAAAAAAGTAAAATTGGTGTCAAATAATTTAGTTTCAAGGAATGTCGACTATCAAGTGTATCATAGATTTTTATAAATCGGGGAATCTTTAATGATAAGTGTCTAGGAAAAAAGAATCTTAATATAGGGCTTCACCGAAAACATCTAACTATCCATAGGGGAAGGGGTAACTTAAAAATTATAAATAAGTCGATTATACGTAATTTATCTACTTTTTGATAACAGACTTACAAGTCGAAACAGCTGTTACACTTAGAATAACACATATCCAGCAGAACTTGATAATAATATTTATTAAAATTTCGCTTTCATCTGTTGCAACATCCTTATCGGCCACGAAGCGGTCACTACAGTGCAGTAGTAAATAATTGGGCAAAGCCATTGTGGCCATAAACAATCGCGAGTAACTAAGGCTGCCCACAGGGCCTAGCAGCAAATAAAATAATGATAAAGTATAAAAAGTAAAAAAATCGAAATTCCCTGCTATTTTCGCAGCATTAACTCGCGGCCGAAATATATTTTATTTTATTTTATTTTTTTATTTATTTAAAAAATCCTTGTTTGCAAATAAAGATACTTAATACTAATTTAACAATCAAACATAAGATAAAACGTAAGATAAATTACACATTTTTTTTGTTTTGTTTAATTTGTGGATTATGCCACTCTACTAGGCTACGCCTGTCCCAGAGTGGCGTTATAGAACACAATTATAATATTTTTTCGAGTTCGTCAGTAGTATTTATTTTCATAAGGTAGTTATTATGTATCTACAGAGTATCAAGTGGAATGTTAGTGAAAGTTGAGTTAGTCATAAGTCCAAGTGTAAATATGTGTAGAATAATTGTTTAATGTAAAAAGGGTTAAAGTTTTGTTTAAGATTATTTTTTATTTTCCTTAATTAATTAATTAAATTATATAGGTATATATTTTTATTTGAAGACATTATTATGCAATTACAGTAAGTAAATTTTCAGTTGCTGTTCTACCTTTTGTGGTAAGCCAGTTATTTGCTAAAGCTTTTATTTTATTAATTGAGTATATTCTGATTTCCGGGAAGTCTGTTTTAAATATGTTAAATATTTTAGGCCCTATGTATGAGTAATTTTTCTGTCCATGTGTTGTCTTAGTTTTTGGTATTTCGTCAAGGTTTCGTAATGCTTGTCTAGTATTATGTGAATGCGAGTTACTGGTTGCTGTTAGGTGGTTTGTGTTTTTGATGTAGAAGATGAGGGTAGACTTAACGAACAGCTGTCTAACGTCCAGTACATTAAATTCTCTGAATAGTCTGTCTGATTGGTATGTTAATGGTTTCTTATTAATGACTCGGAGCAAGGTTTTTTGTGCCGTTATAGCTGGTTTTAATGTGGTTTTGTAAGTACCTCCCCAACTTGGAATCGCATAGTTCAAAAATGACTGGGCAAGAGCATAATAGATAGTTTTGAGTTGCTGTTTATTAAAAATATTACGTATGGATTTAAAAAGGTAAATGAGTTTTAAAAGTTTTCCCGATAATAGTTCAATGTGAAGTTTCCAGTTTAGGTGCCTGTCTATTATGATTCCCAAGTATTTCACACTATCTGCATTTTCCAAGGGGGTGCAATCACAGTTTTGGTGTTGGCAATCATGCATAGTCAATTTTAAATCGCTAGATGGCTGCCCTCTTTTATCTATGCTGAATGTCAAATACTTAGTTTTTTTGAGATTGACTGTTAGCAAATTATTTTCCAGCCAGTGTTGTACTATGTTGCAACCCAGTTCAGCTGCTTTGAAAACAAGATCCCATGATGAAGCGTGGAACAGGAGTATTGTATCGTCTGCAAAAGTAACTACTTTCCCCCCCGTTGTTATTATGGTAAAACTATGTTATTTTTGATGTGTTATATCTAACTAAAAATACTACCGGCTTACAAATTTTGAAACAATTATGAAAAGAACAAACTAAACGCTCTTAAAAAGTGTTGTTATAAAATAAGTCACGCTTTATTACAAAAAAACGTTATTACTTAAAGAGACTCACTCGGTTTGGAAGGAAATTTCTAATTATTTTAAAAAACGTAGTCTATTGTAAAAAAATACGTTCTGTTTACAAAGTTCTTTAATTATACACAAATAAATGCTTTAACCGCATTATAAATGTGTCTTAAATACAAGCGACGGGCGTGTCTGTTGTGTTCCAATCCCCTCGCTTAAAGAAATACTCTGCGGTATCATGTTATACTCTAGAATATATAGTGTCTTATAGTGTTACACTAGTATATTTACAACGTCTGTTTGCAAAAATTATCAAAAATAATAATGAATAATCGAACCCCATAACACGCGACCCTTTCGGGAAAAGCTCAAAGTTCAGGGCAATGTTTACCTATCCTTTAAGGTCAACCTCATTTCCATGCCCTTCTCGTCCGGAGAAAACATTCTCCCCGGGTCCACAAAAACACTTGTTGGTACAAATACCTGAATTATAAACAGGGGTGGCCAGTAAAATGTGAATCTACCAACATGTATCCCGACGTATTCTGAAAATACAATATTGTTATTTTGGTAATTGTTACCCCGACATTAAAAAAATAAAAGGCGTGGATTTACGACAGTCCACTTTATCCGTTTAGGAAAATCTTGATTAAAAATCTTGTTTGGAGTGTGCTGATGTATGGCAGCGAAACATGGACCATCGGCCAGAGCATGTCCGGGAGGCTAGCGGCCTTTGAGATGTGGTGCCACAGGCGCATGGCGAGGATCCATTGGTCAGAACATATCCGAAACGACGAGGTGTTGAGCAGGGCGGGCGAAAAGAGGCGGCTCCTGAACAGAATTTTCCAACAACGAGCAATTTGGATAGGCCATAATATAAGGCATCCGGGTCTGCTTTTTACCATCGTCGAGGGAAATTTTGAAGGCAACCATCGTAGAGGCCGCCCGAGATTAAGCTACGTAGACCGGATTATCGGAGATGTGCGCTGTAGCACCTAGTAAGAAATGAAGAGGCTGGCAGGTGACAGAGAGGAGTGGAGAAAGCGAGTGCTTCTTACAGACCTATTCTAGGATTGCGACCCAAAAAAAACTTATCTGGTAATTGCAACCCCAATCCTAAAAAATATAGGGGACGTATTTATTTATTGCCGTGTAATTACCTAATTAATTTAAATTTATGACCTTGGCATTTTGCAGTGTTGATTTTTTTACCATTGCCTCAGATTCTTCAGCTAGGAAGTCCTTCTGGAACTTTCAGGATCTCTTCTGCTTGCAACGTTGCCTTCGATGATGAGGTGCTGGATTTCTGCATATATCTTGACATGGATCATTACACTGTCATTTGTAACCCTATCAATCCAGCTTATTTTCAGAAGTCAGCTGTAGATCCACATTTCAAATACTTCAAATCGCTTAAACATTTTGGTGTGTGTCCATGATTTCAATGCATATGAAGTCCAGGAAACATTGCTTTACTAAACTTGCGCTTTTGCTTTCTACTTTATATTATTATTATTATTTTATTTTGTTGTATTTTTTATTTAATTATGCTTTCTTTAAACATCTGCTTTTACTGTATACCTACTTGCTTTTAACTTTAAATTGATTAATCTTTTAGTATTGTACTACTGCTATGTATTTGCTTAAACTTATTATTATATTTTATTATTTATATTTTTCATGGGCAATCACTATGTATTTTAAAAGTATTCGTTCATTTAATGTACACTATACCTTACTGTTTATAAAAGCCCTGAATGGGGTTAATTAATGATATATAATAAAAAAAACATATAGCATCGAATCACACATTTTATTGATACGAAGCCAATCAATGGAACAAAACGCGTCACTCATTTTACCTACATTCTTTCCGTGGGATTGGTTTGCAGCAAAGCACATCTCCTTCTCCATTCTGCTCGGTCTCCAGCAATTCTCTTCAGCTCTGTGTAGGAGGCACAATTCATATCTTGGCACACTTGCTCAAGATATTCGCGGCAAGGACGCCCTCTGGCAATTTTTCCTTCTACCATTCCCTCCAGTATAGTTTTGAGCAGTGAATGGTACCCACCGCTTATAGCGTAAAATATGCCCCATTCATTTTGAATGCCTTTTTGAGATGGTATATATCATATGCCTGGTTTCATCGATCCTGCTGAGAACCTCTTCATTCGTAATGTGGTCTCTCCAGGAAATTCCTAGGGCACGTTATGTAGGTCGACATCGCGAAGGCTTCTAATCGTTTTTTTTCCCTATCGCCGATGCACCATGTCTCACATCCATACAGCAAATTACTCCACACATAAGTTTTTATGAATTGCTTGCGAAGCTTTAGGTTTATATTTTTGGATTCGAAAATCTTTGATTTTTTGTTAAACGCAAGTTTTGCTTGGTGGATGCGACTGTCAACCTCTCTTTTTGTACGGCCATCCCATGTGGTTTTACTCCCAAGATAGACAAACTCTTTTGCGTTCTTAACCTACCGATGTCCATTAAAACGGCAGCTATCTACTGACTTTTGCATAGTTCACGCTTTGTATCCGTGCCGACCAATGACAGCTGCACAACAAGATACAAAACAGAAACTGGATTGGACACGACCACAACCTGATGGCAAAGACATGTAATTCGAAGCCAATCTGGGGAGACCTGAATTCTCATTACCATAAACACAGTTTAACCCTCACATCCAAAATATACGATGACACTCTCCCCAGCAGATAGCCATCTGACACTGAATTTACCGCGTGAGGTCAGGGGTGAGAGTCCGTCGAGGGGTGGTTGATGCCACCCCCTACCCTCGATGTTCCGCGTCCGCTTGACGAGGGTTGACCGCCACATACTCGCCTGCCTACCTATTTACGAAGTTAAACTGATATTCCGTGTTCGCCGCGGCCATATTTTACGTGTCGGCCAGTAAATTTGTTGGTTTTGTGTATAGTTTAATTGACAATGGGTAGCGATTGCTTTTGTTTGGTGGATAAATGTTAATTTTATAAAATTGGCGTTACGAAAATTGGAAAGTTTCATTGTACTCTGTGTACTACGGAATGAGCTGAGCTCGACAATAAACCTCAAGTGAGAATGCGTTGAAGTCTATCTTGGTTTAGAATAAATTAGATACGTAGAAACAAAGGACCTAAACCCAAAACTTTATAATGCTAAACAAAAAGTGTATTTTCCCAAATCAACCTTAATATTCTCATTTAATTTATTTTATCATATTTTTCATTTGTTCTATTTAATGTAGGTACAATGTATTTTTAAAATTTTGTTTATTTTATATAATTTTATTTAATTATTTCCGTGTCCAAAGATTAAAGGAAAATGTATTGTTTAGAATATGCTCAAGGTTAAGTTAGGGTACAAGTATGGCTATCTATCGGATGTATTTTCGGAAACACTAGCCGCCTACAAGAAAGCTCTTCTGGCCGAATTCGGTCGTTTATAATAATTATTGATGTCATGTCTACCTTTTGTTTTCGCTTTTTGAATTTTATATTTTATTTTATTTTGTTGTCATCTTTATTGCTTCTTGAGTTTCAGATTTGATTTGTTTACAATTATTTCATTTCGTTGTAATTTTGTTGCTTCTTGAATTTCAGACTTAATTTGTTTACTTTTATTTTAGTTTGTTGTAGTTTTATTGATTGTTGAGTTTCATATTTGATTTGAGTACTATTATTTCATTTTGATGTAATTTTATTATACTTTATGTCATTCGCTTAATGTTTTATTTTTCTTTATATTTCTCTTTATTATGAGTTGTTTTTGATAGAATTATAGCTTATCTCCTTTTTTTTATTATTACTTATCAATCTTTACTTATTATCTTTATATACATTGTTTTTTTAATAGTACGTTGTACCGTGTATTAAATAAATAAATATAAGTTACTATAGGCTGGACGTATTTGTCGAAGAGATGATAAAAATATAAAAAATAAAGAAAATGCTTTTACCTCTTCTCGAAATTAAGTTGGATGTTATGAAAAAGTTTGTAAAGGCTTTAGATAAAATTGTAAACTGCTTATAATACGTGTTTTCTAAAGTTTTTTCCTTTTCGAGGCGAAATTAGACGAAAGATTTTTCACTGGACCTCAAATTAGAGATTTGAAAAACTGACAAAAGTTTGAAGAAACATTGAGCAGTGTTAAAAAAGGCCTGGCTTGGATTTTATAACATAACTAGTTGTAACCCGTCAAAAATGACGGTACTTTTACATCTCGGTTGCTATAGTATACGTATTTATTTATTTATAAAAAAAAAAGAAAAAAGAGAAAAAAAAATTAAAGAAGTTACGGGCGTCACAGGAAGTTATTATGTGTCCATACAATGAAATTATTATTATTGGCATAACATATTCATCCATGACCGCTTTTATATAATCGTACGATCAAAGAGATTACTCTTTGTGTACGATGTTCAAATTCATTTTTTAGCTCCCATACATATGTCTGACGTAGAATCCAATGGGGTTGCTTGTTAAAATTGTAACTCAATATTTCACGTTACGTAATATAATATTAATTAACAAATAGTTGTCAGCCAAAAATAAGTCGGCCAACGGATTCGTCAATTCAACGAAAAATTTCCTCTAAAATTGATTTGATTACGGCGTGACGTGCATTAGATGATTTCGATATTGGAATCTGCCATAAACTATAAATATATCATTAAGTATTTATATTTCCTCTGCCGGTAGTTAATGGTACTATTTTATAGGTACGATTGGTTCGCGTCGTTGCAAAAAGGGAAAGAAATTATATATCTTAGAAAACTTAGCGATTCATTGTAACAAAAATGTAATTAATATACAAACAGCTATTACGTCCCCTCTTTTGCGTTCAGTGACCACGTCCCTACAACCGCCCGTATTCTCGAATCTTCCTTCATTCCTCACGTCGTCCTTTAGTCTTAAGTTTAGTACTGGTAATTTTTTTTTTTTTTATTTTTTTTTTTTTATTTATTTTTTTTTTTTTTATTTTTTTTGTTTTTTTTTTTTATTTTTTTTTATTTTTTTTATTATTTTTTTTATTTATTTATTTTGCTTTTTTGTTTTTTTTTGCTTTTTTTTGCTTTTGCTTTTGCTATTTAAGGTGATGCGTTAGCACTGAAAACGTTTTATATTAAATAACAAATAGTGAATGTAAGTAATGTTATCATTTTTTTTAAATATATAATAAAAAACAGATATTAGCACTTACAAAATCATGAAAAAGCTTTGTGTAAAGTTTTTTGTGTAATGATTCGAAGAAAAAATCAAATCATTTACCTGTGACGTATGCAGTCTACATATTCGTAAAATGAGATTAAAGTAAGTAATAAGCTTTAGTTGGTATCGTGTTTAAACTTATCATGACTCCAGTTGTGTGAGACAGTACTTATATGAAGCTTTATTCTAGTGAGTGTACTTTCAACTAGACTATTTACAAATTTGTACACACAAAATTCAACAATTGTGGTGTTGAAACTCTTGAACATTTTTAACGATTAGTTTACGTTTCTAGATTTCTGCTTAAATGCTCTAATATTTTAAAGAAACTAAAATGCTCTGATATTTTAAAGAAACTTTTTGGATCAGATTCTAATAGATTGTTGTATTTTGCGTAAATTTGATTTACCTATTGACGCGTTTGGAGAATGATGAAAACCTTTAAAAAAAAACACCTACCCACCTACCTAATGGAAACACTGACACTACTTTACCGGCACAAAGCTTCCTGATGAGGTATTACGGGGCATTGGAGCCTTGGGACGCGATTGGCTTACCCTGGATGGGATAAAATAAACGCCTCCCGCAGTACCGCTCCAGCCTTCTAAGGGCGCGTGTCCGTTCTTGTGTTTGGACGAAGGTAGGATCAATTGGAGATGCGCAAAATATCATTTATGGGGGCCGTCGTGGGCGCCTGGCCATAGTCAGCAATCCGGTTGCATACCTCCGCTCCCGCCGGGTAAATTCTCCCCGTGACGAGGGTCAGGGGTTGCGAGTAGCGCCGGAGCGTGGCGTCACATGTGCGCTTGCCTTTAAGCCACGTATTCACTAGGGGACAAATCGCGAAACATTCCGCTCGGCATGTCGCATCAACATCTACGCTCGTGTTTCGGGGACAATGACGCGGTCATTTGACGTGTACACATCGGGACTCGCATATCACTTGTCGCCCGATGAGGTTATGATAACAGCTGCATATCTATTTACACTTGCCGCCCGATGAGGTTAGGATGACAGCGGCGCATCTATTTATTTTAACGAGTTTATCGAAACGTAAGAGGAGAAAAAGGTGGTAGGTGCGAAATTATTTACTGCTAAGAGAAAGAAGGATGAATATTCTATGCGATCTTCGAATGTCTGACGGATCTTTTTTCAATTTCACTCGAATGACAACAACTGATTTTGACAATTTATTACAAATAATCGGGCCTTCCATAGCCAAGCAAGGCAATGTTGAGGAACGCTGTTGGCCCTCACACCATTTTATTTTTATATTCACGGTTTGAAGTGTCCCACAAAATTGTACGGCGATGAGTTGGAGAACAATAATTTCGTTTTCCCACATTAATGTCAGTTGACAGATACAACGCATGCGCATTCACTTGTAAACTTACCACGTGATACTGACGCGCAGCTCAATGTCCCCGTGGGCTCGCTCGAGTACCATGCGCATGGCAACGTTTCCGCGGCACGTATAAATGCCCCGCTATGTTGTGCGCGACGTCGCGGAACAGTGCGCGACGTTGCAACGTCACGTAGACTCTATGCCGCGCGTTTGTCCCCTAGTGAATACATGGCTTTATGTTCCATGTATTCCACGCTCCTGTTAATCTAGTGCTGCGTATAACTCTGGCTTGTATGGAGTTACCCGAAAGGAGAATATTTAATTATTTATTTATTTACTTATTTACATATATACGGCCTTTTACTTTATAAGTTGTTCAAAGTTGATAAACAATACACAGTAGAGATAATATATACAAAAAAAATACAAATGTGAACATAAATTATTAATTTAGAAACATAGTCAAGAACAATATAAATGTAGAATTAAAGGAGACAACTAAACCATAACAGTAATTCGATGTAATTATAAATATACATAATAATTTTACACAATATATATCAATGAAATTAAATAGTATAGTAATTTTATAGAGAAGAAAATAGAAATAGTAATTCAGGTATTTCTAGCAGGTACATGAATGTTTATTAATTGTAATAGGTCAAGGCTGTTAAAATAATTAACCAGTATTTTAAAAAGGCATATTAAATCTGAAATGGTTCTTCTTTCACTCAACTTCAGTAAACTCATTAAACTTAATAGGGAATCATAATATAATTATTCTCTTGGAATATGTAATTTATAATTGGCAGCTCTTAAAAATTTGTTTATATGAGCAATCGAGGATATTAATAATTCAAAAACCAGGATAACTCAATACTCCAAAATCCTACAGAGAAACGGCCTGAATGAAAGCGATACCCAGAACCGAAGAAGATAGATAGAAGATAGAAGCTTGATAACGAGAAGAGCCAACCGCAACAGCCTACTAGGCAATTAGTTGGGACAGTGCAATAGTGATGGGTCCGCTCTGTACTCACTACTACAATGTAGTACTACACTACATTGAAGCGCACACTTCGCACATTTTGATGTGTAGTGCACACTACAAACTACAAACACCAAAGTTATTGAAAGTATAAACTTCAAATAGTACACTTCATTTCAAAGCACATACAAAGTACATACACTTCAAAGTTATCGAAAGTATGAGAAACACATTTTAAATAGTATATTTTTTACGTGAAATTTTTGGAAAGTTGATGTAGATATATGAAGAAATTTCTGGAAACTGAAACAACCCCCCCCCCCATGGTTTGAAAATTTTTTGGAATCGAACGAAGAAATTTGTCTGGCGACCTTAACATTTATTTAAATATTTTTGTCGTTGACTACTACTACTTCACTTCATTTGAAAATTTACTTCACTATTACTTCATTTCATTACTTCACTTCATTAATACTACAATTACTTCATTTCATTACTTCACTTCATTAATACTACAATTACTTCATTTAATTACTTCACTTCATTAATACTACAATTACTTCATTTCATTACTTCACTTCATTAATACTACAATTACTTCATTACTTCACTTCATTTACTTCACTTCATTTCGTAGTACTACAATTGCTTCACTTCAAGTAGTTTTTACTACAATTGTAGTGTACACTTTGTAGTCTTCAAACTGGTGAACGTGTGTGTGTTGTAGTCTTCATTTTGAAATGAAGTTTTTCCCTTCGCTACAGTGCAAGCAAGAGAGAAGAAGAAGATAAATATGATCGAAGAACTTTGATAATAGCTGTTACTACAAGAAGAAGATGATAAAATAAAAGTGCTTTGCTTTTTAGCGACCTCTCATTCGATAGTGCATCCATTGAGGTAAATTGATGTAAACCAATTGTAGAGAATATGGAAACATAGGGACATCAGAGAAATTAATACCTACACAATACATAAGAATATCTCCTTAGTTGTTTGCAACTATTAAACTTGTCTGTGAAACCCACTGTGACAGACCTAATATTTCTGTATAGGATCATAAATGACATAATTGATTGCCCCCAGATTGTTAGTCTGATCAAATTATATGCATTATCGAGGTCACCAAGACACAGTTCATTATTCTATTATAGTGGATATGTCAGAACTAACGCATTAACGAACTCTGTAATCCCCAGACCACAATAATAAGAGAATGAACATGCGGAGGTGGTCGACATTTTTGCTGGCAGTATAACTGTGTATAGGACTAAATTGAAACAATTCATTGCACCTCAACTTAATGGTAATGGATAATTTTTTTTTTCTTCTTCCTGTTTAAACTTCTCTTTTTAATGAACACAAATCTATTATATGTACTTGAATCTTTTAACTGCGTATCTGTCTTATGTGATTTTTTTAAATATTTAAAGCCCATAATACCGGTATAAACTTCATATTTTACCATTATGATATTTCTCATGCTTTGCAGGTAATTTTGCTTGCCCTAGAATTTTCCCCTTATAGGGGGGGTACTTTATTAATTTCCGTGTCCTGTAAATATGATGAAAGGTCCTAAAGAAATTGTAAACGCGTGGAATTTTTAATAACACTCATATTACGTATATAATGATACGTCAATATAAATCTTTTTTCCGCGAATCACGTAACATCCTTCTTTTTCTATTTCCCTTTCATCCTAATGGAGTTGGGGGCCCATCGCTAGGACTGCATTTTTTTTGTTTTTTAAACAATAGTAGATGAAGATGTAATGTTTGACATAAGGAGCCTGAAATTTCGGTAGATATTGGATGGTTTTATAAAGGAGGTGTTTTTTTAATGACACCTTTTATAATTATAAACTAATGTATATCATTATAATTACAAATCTATAACTAATATGTTATTTGAAAATTTTTGAAAAAAAGTGCCAATTTTTGGAGCTCCTCCGCAGTGACTGAGATGCAATTTTCCCCAGTGCACGTTTGGCCGAGATAGAAAAGAAGGTTTCGTATTTATTAAGAAATGACATATCTACAGTGTTGTGTACTCGATTTGAAAAAAAAAGTTTTAGGTAAAATTGGGAGCAGCGAGGCCCGCGGAATTGAGTCGGAACCCACCAATCAGAGGGTCGATGCGCCTAGCTAGGTCCCGGTCTCTGGCAGGTATAACCACTCTTTCGCCGACAGCCGCAGCCATTGCGCGTAATATTTTTTGTACTCAATGCCAATTTTGTGAAGTTTTGTCAATAAAATCAACACTGTGAGTGTATTTCACCCCCTATTCTGTATAATTCAATCGTGAGTATAATTTACGCCCTGTATTCATCTTCTTATTCTGTATCTGCTGACACATGCATTACAGGCGCACTCATACAATACATGTAACGTGCCAACACGAAGGATACGCCATTAGGTTGTTTTTAAAATTTGATATACCAGTCCTTTGTTTCCCCATTTGTTAGTTATGGGTTTCAATATTTGTTAGGTTATTGATGATGGTTTTGCTGTATGATAGATTTCTTCAGTTGGCGTCGTATCCTTAAAGTTGTACACCATTCTTAGTATTTTATTTTGCCGCGTTTAAGTCTGTTTAGATTTGTTTTGTTTCCGGTATCCCAGAAAAGTATCATGTATCGTATTTCACTCTTCACATACGCTTCATATATCAATAATTTTAATCTTATTGAAACCGTATTTAAATAGCTAAGCTCGGTTAGCAATTAACGTGTTAAGGAGACAGTGATCGTTATTTGCACAATAATTAATGTAAACTGCTTTATCATTTTAAAAATGAAAAGAAAAATTCAAAATTTTGATCTAACTGTGAATGCCTATTTGTCAAAACAAAAACCAATACTCCTATTAATTGAAACAGATGACAAGAATATTTGAGGTCTTACCTGATAAAACCACGACGCAGTCAGTCTGGTTGGGGTAGTTTTCAGGAAACCCTGGACTGTAGAAGGTCTGCTGGTCCGGCAGTCCCTCCACAAACTTTTTGCAGGGTCCTGAGATGGATTCTGGGTCGGCCACCTCCCTCCTGAACCTCTTGATCATTTCCACGCGCGAATTCACAAACTCCACCCCCAAGGAGGTTTCGGTCGTGGGACCGTAAAGAGCCAATTCTTTGCCGTTATTTGTGACGTCAATTTCACCGGTCATCTTCCTGCGTTCTCTCATTGCGTTTCTGACGTCGTCTTCGTGCTTTAAACTACTTTTATCGTTCAGTACGTGGATTGTTTTTGATTTGTCATTTTGATTTGCAAAACTAGCTGAAGGAAACCATTTCGAGTGTCTATCCACGTGCTTCTTCCAGACTCTTATGTTTCCTATGTTCCGTTGGCTCGTATTAAAATTGCTACTTATATTAACGGCGTTTAATAATTTAAAATATGGATTCTTTTCTTTACTTAAAAGATAATACGTCACTCCAGTGGGTAATTTTTTTCTAGCTATTCTAAAATTGTCCTTTCTTTTGCTCTTCCTATAATTAACATCGTCCTCTATTACTAGACTATTGTCTTGGTTGGTCACCTCTTTGTTCCTCAAGTATCTCTTCAGAGAGTAGTCCTCGAGTTTAGACCAGAGGTTGTTCTGTTTGAACTCGCTCTTGAGGTGGTGAGGGTTGTGAGTGGTTCGGGTGGGTTTTCTGTTTCCATTTGTGATGGTGGGCTCTTGGAAGGTCACGCCCAGAGACTTGGTCTCGAGAGGCTCGTGGAGGTATTTGTACGACACGCCCTTTGGGCCATCCGTTGGGGTTATGAGGGCAGCTGGTAGGGAGAGTTCTGAAACAAAGAAACGAATATTTTATTGGTGAGCAGGACAACCAATCACATCTCCTTTAGAACCCATCAGTCATATTTCACTCCACACTCCCGACACAAATGAGGCAATGTTCAAACCTGACATTTGAATTTTTTACATATTTAATCTAAAAATCAATTACTGTGTTCGTCCTGAAAACGATGCTGTGGAATTGAAACCAGTTGGCACATCGAAAACAATCTATGTGATTTATACACAAGTTTTTTTAGTAGTTTGAAGTATATAATTAGGTCAAACCACTATTGGTAATATTTCTGCTAACCTAACCTAACCTAACCTAACCTAACCTAACCTAACCAACGTGTAAAAATTGTTCAAATAAACTGAAACATTAAACTGTGGACATTACTTACACCCTACGTTGGCCTGCTCTATTCACATTCGCGACAACGTACACACTGAACATGGAAGAATTCCCCTGGTTGAGTGAGAGTTCTATTGTCTCTACGATTCGGGAATCGTCCATCAACCGATGCGGTGCATCAATCATAACCCGCTAATATACCAAAAATTTTGGGGACATGTGCTATTATTGAAGAAAATATAAGTTCTTCATAAAGAGCAACATGATTTTGTAGTGGCATATTAATATAATCAGTAAAAATGTACTTTTACCACTCACATATTGAAAATATCAACGTGTTTCAGGGCCAAGGGTCCCTTCTTCAGGATACGATGTATATAACAAATCAAAAATCAAAATTCGAAGTATAGACAATCAAAATATAAAATAATAATATATGGGAAATGAACAATAATTAAAAACTAACATGAAAACAAATTTAACAGATAACTATTTCTTGAAAGGACCTGATTATTTTTAATATTAAATTTAATATTAACACTTTTTCTTATTTCCAAAATTTTTAATTCATCAAACTCTAATTCTGTGTAATTTGTACGTAAAATTTGTAAACACTTATTCATATTAAAAAATGGTCCATAGACAAAAGATGGTTTGCAAATTAGGAATAATTATTGCTACTTAGACACCTCAAGTGTTTCTTAACTTTAACAAAAATTTCTATATATTTTTCCTAAAAAAATAAATCACAATTGTAACAAAGTGAAAAAAAAGTAATTTTTTTTTAAGTATATGAAAATATACGTAAGTAATAATATGTACGTTCTAAGAACACAATTTTTGGATTTATCCACTGAGGGATTATTATTTAATTAAGATAAATTATAGAAGCCTCACAGAGACGAAGCTATTTGAGGACTTCCATATATAAATATAACTTTATTCCAGAAAGTGGGGAGGTTCGTGCAATCCCACACATTCCATATAAAAGTAGGTACACACATTAAAAATATTATATAAAACAAAAGAGAAATAAGAAAATCATATAAAATAGATGAGAAGTATTACAAGTATTAAAAGAAATATATCGTAAAATATCGTATATTAGCGGCTTTAGCGAGCGACGGCAAGTCAGTTATGCGGGGCCAGTATCTTTCTCCAGTGTGCATCGATGCTGGATGCTGGAGTAAGGCGGGCTTCCAGGATGAGGATATTTCCGGAGCTGTATATCCTTTCCCTCATCCCTGCCACCCTGGATCTTATGAGGGCTGCAAAGTTGGGAACACGCCCCTCAGTGAACATACCGGAAGCGCTGCAATATCTGGGAAGGCCAAACATCATACGGAAGGCGTTGTTATATTGTATGCCAAGTCTTTCTACGCTGCTCTTTTTGTAATTTGTCCAGAGTTCACATGTATATAACGTTGCACAGAAGGCAAGGAAGAGCGATCTTTTTACAGCGGTGCTACAAAGACGAAACCTTCTACACAGCATATTCGCTTTCACACTGAGAGCTCGTCTTTGCCTGTCAATATCGTCGTCGTCCATTGGATTATTAGTAATTATATGTCCTAGGTATTTTGTTCTTTCGGTCACCTTCAGGACCACCGTTCAGGGTAACTGGAGGAATACTTGTTGGGCCCTGACCATACTTTATATATGAGAAACATATATGGAAGTCCTCAACGTTCCATCGTAAGAACATTCACACATTTCAAATTTTTGATTATAGGGATGATTATACGAATGATTTCTATTGGGAACATATAATATTTATATAAATTTCAAAAACTCGATGTGTGGTATTGGTAAACGGTGCGTCTCGTGGAGTGATCACATAAGCCAGCTCATACAGGTTGTAGACCCTGGGACATCGTACAAAAGATTTCCACACACGTTTCTCAAATGAATAGCTTCGGCTCTGTGAGACTTCTATAATTTATCTCAAGTAGAAAATATAAGTGTTTTGAACTTCTCCCTGATCAGGTTACCTATAGTTAAAAGATTACAATAGAATCCACAATGCTCAAGCAAACTTTTATTTTAAAATTTGGTGTTTTCACACGGAGTAATCCAGCACAAGAAGAAGATAAAAGAGCGAGTGTGGGATGGGGTGACCAAGAACGGGGAGCTTGAAAATATACGGCTCTGGAAGAAATTTCTGTAATATAATAGAAGCTTCTATTATATTACAGAAATTTCTATAAAATAGGCTTTTTTCAATGCATTATATGTGAAATAATGTTCACTGTATACATTAGGACAATACTGTCAACACAGATGATCAATCTTCCAGCGTTCATCACTCAAGGCAATGCTGGCCTATCTGGCCTCAATTGCCCTCCATAATGAGATGACGATAATGTAACGATTCATCTTGGTACACTTTTATAATATTACCATCATCATTCATTTTCTAAACAAAGCCTTAAATTATTATATTCCGTTAAGCGTGTATGCGAGTACACTCGGGCCTCGTATAACACGGTTATATGGTTCCACAAAAACCTCGTGTAATACAAATCCGTGTTATACAAGGTTTGAAGTTCATACAAAATTAGGGTTTGCGTTCCAAAAACAAAATCGTAATAGTTTATATGGACATGTACTTTATTTTTTTTAATAAAAATATATAAATTTAGATATTTATTGAAAAAAAAATTTTAATAATACATATATTATAATTTATTTTAATCGTAATCATGTATTTTATGTATGGATATTTGTATAGTCTTCTTTATTATTCTTTTTTTGTATAGTCTTCTTTTTTATCTTCTTTTTTAATATGTTCATATTAAGTTTATTGATGTAAAAAGCCATATATAAATAAATAAATATAATGTAGCATTCATTCATCATTGCTATCACTAATTCTTAATTTTTACTCTTTTTCGACATCGGTTGTGAGTTTTCATCATCGGAGGAGGGCTCTGAATTTCTTGTGGTTTTAGCCTTCAAATAATAAGCGATTGCTGCTTTTAGCGTATAAACCATTACGTATTTCCTTATAAGGTTCCAAAATCTGTTGTAATTCTCTCTTGAATTTCGAACTTCTTTCCATTATAGGATCCTTTTCAATAATTTTTTTTTCTAATTTAATAGCCAATTCCAAGCCCTGATTTATAGTTTTTAATGTGAAACATGTAGCTACCTTGCTGCAACTGCTTTCTGAGTCATTAATTGTGATAGTTTCATTCAAAGTTTCGATTAATTGAAACGAAATTGACAAGTGAGATCATCATGACTCATGGTATGTTCTGTCATGGACGCAATCTACAAATCAAACATTATTTAATTCTTTTTTTTCTGAAACCGTGTTATAAAAAGCGTGTTGTACAAAAAATATGCCAATTTATTAATCCGTGTTATGTAAAATAGTGTTATATAAAGCCGTTTTATACGAGGCCCAAGTGTATATTATTACACTTGACTTCCACATGTTATTTTCAACCCCTAATGTTTTGTCAACTTAGCGAAAATACAAGTGGGTCGTAGAGAAAGAGTACGGTCGTAAAATTACGGAGTTCCGTGAATTAACATGAAGCTTATTAATCTTTGTATTAAAAAAATATGATGGATTTCCTCATGGAGTGTTTGTCGGGGTGGTGGTTAAGAGGTTACACCGTCCAAAATTGGACGTTATGCAGAAAGATATCCTAAGAAACATGGAACCGAGAAAATGCCTCCTAAAATTTTGAACCTACCTAACAGGTCGATATTGACTCAGAATATTTTGAGTTTGTTCAAATCTTTCAGAACAGTGCTGGATTTATGTCATAGAGACATTATTAATCAATTAATGTATATTATAGATATCTCACAGAGACGAAACTGTATTAATTATGGGAAAATAGGTATAGAAGTCATTTGGGTGTAATAGGACTTATGACCTATCTTTTTATGGTTGGCTTAAGTAAATGGTTTAAGTAAAAGTTAAGTAAAATGGCTTAAGTAAAAGTTTTTATGGTTGGCTTAAATATTCTGAATTGTAAATACTGGTAAAAAGGAATTTAACAAAAATTGGAAATAATATTTCCTGGCGTATCCTAGTGTAATGCAAGTATTCGGATGAATTTCATTACACACAATAAAGTATATTGCTCTCAAAATTCCGTAAAAAATCAATGTAGATTTTCTCATTAGCGACATCTGTGGGGATTTAGGGGAATGAAAATGGCTTTGTACGGGCCGCATGGAAAAGGTGCTTATTACTCATATATGAAAGCTTTCCACGCAATTTGAACATATATACAACTTCCAAAAAAAATGAATAAGCATGGTATATTCTATCATGGGTGGAAATGGCGAATGTTACAATTGTGTAAAGTGATCACTTAAGCCAACCATAAAAAGATAGGTCATAAGTCCTATTACACCCAAATGACTTCTATACCTATTTTCCCATAATTAATACAGTTTCGTCTCTGTGAGATATCTATAATATACATTGATTAGGTCGATATTGAATTCATTATTGGATATTTTATGCATGGGGCTTATTGTATAGATGTTTTTTTTCCTTTATTAATGTAATTATAAGAAAAAAACTTTTTTTGTGAAGATATAACGACCTTTAGAAGCTGGATTCTTTCAACAAAATGGTTCTATACAATAAGATCATGAAATATCTAAAATTAGTATGAATCACATATTAATTTGTCTCACAATAATAGAAAAGTAATGCTACTTGATGATTCTTTTGATTTGTTTTTTAATTTATAAGATGAATTAAATGTTTCTAGTTTTATCTGAGCATACAATTTACTATTCAATTTAATTCCTATATACGTATAGAAAAACTATCATCTTTCAAAATCGTTATTTTGGAGAAGTGATAAATAGCTAAGCTACCCAATTAAGATAAATTATGGAAGTCTCACAGAGACTAAGCTATTCACATGAGAAACGTGTATAGAAGTCTTTTTATAGAATGGCTCAGAGATAACGACCTGTATGAGCTGTCTTAAGTGATCACTCTACACAATGCAATGTTCCCCAATTCCATATCATTAAATTTTTGAAAGTTCAATCTGAAAAACCTTTGTGTATTTGAAGGGTCTATTAGAGACATCTGCAGTCTTTCCTCATGAACTAGTTTTCATAGATTTCGCAGCGGTAATGATATCTCTATATTTAGAAGTAGAGTTTTAAGCAATATAATTTTTATTGTAAACATGAAATTCTTAGCTAGGCTACCGTTTCTGAGCGACATCTCGTTATATTATGCTATTAGTTTTTTTATTACAACGCAAAATCTACAATTTCAGAGACTGTCACGTGTTGAAAATCTCATCCATGGACGTTGGCCTTTAAAAATGAAATGAAACTTTATGGACTCTGCTTCAAATCTAAATGTTTCGCGGTTTCTAGTGTTCTTGTGTTTTATTTAAGAAAAGGTGAATAAATTACGCTGCGTTCTACGCAAGAAACACTAAATATTTTCATTTACACGATATTTGGCTTTGCGGCCAAACCCCTTGTTATTTCTTAGTCCCTCTTTGAATATCCCAAAGAGCTTTGAATATTTGAATAAAACGAGCTGAAAACAATTGAACGTAGTTATGCAGAAAAGCGCCAGGCCACAATTTTGGTAAAGATGAGATATTGATGTCATCAGACGGAGTAAGGTCAATTCTACGTTATACTAAAACCAACCAAGCTGCTTTCATACAAAAAATCACAGTAATCACCTTCCGAAACATTTATTTAATATTTTAAAATCTGCAGAAAGCGCCCACTCCACTTAAAATACTTTTAAAATGACTATTCCTCTAAACATGTTCACCAGAAAACACATAGAAAACAGTTATTTAGATATATATTTAGTATTATTATATAGTTTAAAAAACACATATTCACGTGGTGATAATAAACATCCCATACAATCAACCTTCTTCAGGACAATTATAATATAGTCTATATTATAATTGTCCTGAAGAAGGTTGAGTCCAACCGAAACTATTTGACAAATATATAGCAGTAAAGTGGTTTAAAACATAGTATTTAATTTATTCTTAAATGTCTTATAATGTCAAGCCACAAAGTGTCTTCTTATTAAGTTATTGTCTTATTGTCTATTGTCTTCTTATTAACTTATTGAAAAGTTAAATTACTAGATATTCATAATAGGTAACTAACTCTGGCTGTTTTCTGCAGAATACATGTTTGACATAATAAGATCAGACAGATGAAAAAACATCAAAATTTCTATAAATATACACTTAAATCCACTTTACAGTTATCAGGAATTGGCATTTATATATCTATACTAATATTATAAAGAGGAAAGATTTGATTGTGTGTTTGAATTGAATAGGCTCCGAAACTACTGGATCGATTTGAAAAATTCTTTCACATTTAGAATCCTACATTATTTCTGATGAACATAGGCTATAGAATATGTTCAAAAAAATTAAAAATCCGTATGAAAACTTCCATATTGTAACCCAAAGTGTGAAAAAATACAAAAAAAACCTTATATCGCGTACGCTGCGGAAATTTTCGACAACAGGTCAAAGTGATGTACTACAGTTTTATAGAGGACATTAATATCTACAAAAAAGTTTGCAATACCATATATCTAAGTATTACAGTTATGTTACAATAACTTATGTTAACATTAAATGGAAACATTGTTTTTTAGAGAACAGCGGACCCTTTGTTTTCTCTCACAAACTTATTTTTTACTAAATCCTTAACCCGTGCAACGTCGGGTATGATCAGCTAGTTATTTATATATATATAAAGAAACTCGTGTTTCCCTACCCGCCAAGTTTTCTCCAGCCACCACTCCAACCACCCACCGGTGGTTATGGTGGTGGATAGCCCTTGGTGTCACATCAAAAATATGCGAGTTTGATGGGGGTGGCTGTGGGTGGGAGTGGGTGACGAAAATGTGCTTTCTAGTACATTGTTTTGTTATGGGAAGGCCGTAAATGCTTCAGGTTGTTTCAATATGGGCGCGCCGACTGTGTCGGTGAGTGTAGAAGGTTCCGGAAAATCTGCTTTAGAAAGTTTTGGAAGGAGAAGGTTCGAGAAAATTCCCGAAAGTTCTATAAGGTTATAAACTGAGTGGCGGAATGTGTCGGTGTGTCTAAAAGGTTCCTGTACATTCGATAAATTTCTTGAAAGTTCTGGAAGGAGAATTTTCTAGAAGGTTCGTGAAAATATATATATATATATATATATATATATATGAAGTAAAAACATTCCAGGTTTTGTGTAGATTTGATTATTCCATTTTTGAACAAAAGTGCTTTTATCTCGGTTTGAGTTTTTTGTGGCTGACTGCTTTCTGCATAACTCCTACATACAATTCTACCTTCTCTCGGGGAAATGTAACGAATTTTTGTTCCGTTACCCGCCGTAACGATATCGTTGCCGGCGCCGTAGCGCGCTCCAGAACGACCGGACGCTGATGGCCGACGGTAAAATATAAACCGGAGTGGCGTCGAAAGCTATTGGTATAAATTATTGATAAAACTATGACCATTCGGTCTTCCGCGAGATTATGCCGCGCTGTCTAGCCGCGGAAGGAAGTCGGGGTAAATTTTAATAAATATTTATGTTGGTGACATCCCTAAAGATGCGAAATTAGGGAGGTAACCAATTAAAAATGACTGTTATATTATTGGGAGTTAAATGTACAATACGTTGCTGTCGCAAAACAAGTTTCAAGGAAGGAACATTAAAAAATACGAACAGTTTAAGGCGGTACATTCACTGCGAATGCATATTTCGGCGTTTTTTACGAAAATGTGGGTTTTTATTATTCATTTATATCAGAATTTATGTGATAGATTGCAATTTTTTTAGGGCGATAACTTAGATAGAACCTTTGTTCTTATATAAAAGTAATAAACTGAACATTATTTACAATAAATAAGAAAAATATAAGCATTAATCCATAGACCGCGGCAAAAGAGTTTTTAATGTTCCTGGGCGTAGAGTGGTTCGTTTAAAATTTCTATGTAAGCATAATATTTATAAGGTTTATCTGATATGACGTTTGTTCATGTCTCGATCTCGTATTGAAGTAGCATGATCTATCGATGCATATCGTCACTTTTGACAGCTTGAAAATTGTATATCCCGCCTTAAGAAAGAAGTCAAATCCTTGATTTTGGACAACGATGTTATTGTGGGTGGTAATATTTACATAAGGCGGTATTTTATGGTTTTTTATCGAAAAGGGAATGTAGTATGTTTTTTCGGAGCTTAGGGAGAGCAAAGTGTTGACGAACCACGATTTCAGTACTTCCAGGTCTCTATTTGCGTAGTTAATTTCTCCCACAATTAAAGGATAACACAAATAGGACATAAAAATAGATAATTAATAAATATTTATGTTGGTAACATCCCTAAAGATGCGAAATTAGGAAGGCAATCAATTAAAAATGACTATATATTATATTATTGGGAGTTAAATGTACAATACATTGCTGTCGCAAAACAAGTTTCAAGGAAGGAACTTTCAAAGACATGAACAGTTTAAGAAAGAAGTCAAATCCTTGATTTTGGACAACGATGTTATTGTGAATGGTAATTTTTATATTAAGTGGTATTTCGTCATGATCGTAGAACAGTGACGGATATGCAAAAAATTCCATATTGACTTTTTTGGATCCTTTAAAAGTGGAAAAGTGAAGCCATTTAATGGTACATAAATAGTGTATTATTTCTCGTTAATTTATACGAAGTCGGTATAACGACGGTTCTGATTTGCGATCGTAGAACAATGAAGAATGTGTAAAAACGTCGTTGTACTGCGCTGACTATATTTGAGGTTCGAAAGGTATCAACTTTAAATAACTGACCCAAGTTTCAAAGGAAAATCTTTTGTAGTTATCGAGCTATGACATAAAGTGTCTTTATGTAAATAAAACTTCAAAAAGTTGAGAAAAATCACACGCGTCGTTATTCTACGATTATGACGATTTTATGGTTTTTTATCGAAAAGGGAATGTAGTTTGTTTATTCGGAGTTTAGGGAGAGCAAATTGTTGTCAAATCAGGATTTCAGTATATTCGTGTCTCTATTTGCGTGTTAGTTTACTGTGTTCGAGTCAGGTCCACTTATTATAATAGCTTATGGTCTGCATATGATATGATTTTACATATGATATGATATTCAGATTAAGTTTGAAGATATCGTTGACGTATACCATAAATATGAGGAATACTGTAACATTACCCACATGTCTCAAATGGTTTCTGTTTTAAAAAAAATGTACTTCTTGATGGTTTCTGCTTTTGTATTCTCATTTGGCTTGAAAATACTCCTCCCATAAGCTCGAGCTTTGGCTCATATTATGGGGAGTATGTCTTGAAATGTTATGACATAGAATTAATTTGATACAAAAAAACATTAATAATAATAAATAAAAAATTAAATAACGAAAAACCTCAAAAATGTTTTTTTTAGAGAAATATGTAGAACATGAACGATAAAACCAAAGTGGATTCAGTAGAGGATCTGAGTATCAAACTAGACTACAAGTTCTCTTTTAGAAAATAGTAGTAAAATCATGAATAAAGCAGATACTATGTTTAAATTCATAAAAATAATTATTCACAATATTGTAAATCCCCAAAATTTAAAAATTCTCATATATCACTTTTTCTTATTTTCAAAAATTAAATTGAATATGAAAAATAATCAGGTTCTTTTTACAAAAAGTTATCTTTTTCTTTGATATGATAGTACTTAGTTATTATTCATTCCCCTACATATAATTTTTTTAAATTTTATTATCTATACTTCGATTTTTCATTTTTAATTTTTAAATTTAAAATAAGTTAAATTTTTAAATTGTTAGTTTATGTTTATATACATTGCATATTGATGAAGGGACCATTGGCCCTGAAACTTGTTGATATATTCAATAAATAAGTAGTGTAAACAAAGTACGTTTTTGTTTATTACATTAATACTTTTTGAAGAATTTATTCATATATATTAAAGAAAACACATTACTATTGTGATGTTGCGATTTCCGAATAAAGTTCTGTGAATTATCAAACGAATTTTTATTAATCAATTAGAAAAGATATACAGAAAAATAAAATGAACAGAAAAATAGTTAAACTGCTACCGAGATTCAAACCAATGGACCTCCATTCTATCCGGGGATGACGCGTTAGCCAATTTCGCCGCGGCAGTTCGGTAATTAAATAAAAAATATTCGACTTTAAATCAAGTCTCTTTTTAATTTATTAAATTTTTAAAGCAATTTTTTACACGCAATAGTCACAAATACCTTTGTGCACTAAAAATGGAATAAAAATGTTGATCAATTAAAAAGAGACTACATATACGGTCGTAACATTTTCGTTAACATACCAGATTGCCGTGACGAAATTGGATAACGCGCTATCCCCGGATAGAATGGAGGTCCGTTGGTTCGAATTCTGGTAGTAGTTAAAATATGTTTTCGTTCATTTGATTTTTCCATATGTCTTTTTTAATTGATTGATAAAATTCGTTTATTATTTATTTACTTATTTATCTACACATTTTTACATGCTGACTAAATATAATATATAAATATTTGAATATTGCTAGAGCAGTAGCAAGACACTTGTATTGGAAGAGTGGGCTGAGTTTTAAATAATAATGTATTGTTTTTTATATATTATATACCCGGTATTCTGAGAGTATCGTATCTAAATAAAATAATACATAAAAATCGTGGTATTGGCCATGGTATTGACTTTTTTGGAAAAAACATTTTATGTCATTAGATATAAGAAAAGTACAGCTCGATAAGGCAATACAAGCGATTTTTATGGCAGTATTCAAGAACGGTTAAGAGGTTTTACATAGTAAAAAAACGAGCGAGCCTTACAGTAGTCGCGTATGATGTGTAACATTTGACATCTCACAATTAAACATATCAATTGAGCAGTTACAGAAATAAGCATCAACATTTAAAAAAGCTAATACACATATATTTATTAATTAGTAAATACAAGTAAAGAAAATGTATGTGCATTTATTTATTATTGAATTTTGCCGCACTAGGTAGGTACCGTATATATGCATTTTGTTTAGAAATATGTTTGGTCAATTATATTTATTTATTTAGTTTCATAGATGGCGGTAGTGTGCCGCCATACATACTGTATGAAAACTTTGAATAAATATTTAAAAATAATAACATCAAATTTGAGAATGTAAATCTTTAAGGGCAGTTATTGTTTACATTAATGTAAAAAAAAGTATTTATTGGATAATTTCAAATATATAAGCCAAAATATATCAAAGTTACAACGTCTACACGCTTGACACCAGCCACGTAACATATATACAAAATAAGAAGCATTGGCTGTTGGAAGTGTGCGTCTTCGCTGTGATGGCACTTGCTGGACACTGATTTGTTTATAAACGATGATTTTTTTCTATCGCGCGTGCTCCGCGCGCGCTCATTAATTAAATGAAATTGCGCGCGACTTATTTCCTGTTACGCATGTTCTATTTCATGAAATCACTACCACAGATTGCAGGAAAGCAAGAAGAAAGATGTTACACATCAAAAACGGCCACAGACTCCGCACATGCACAATAAATTGTGAATGAAATATATATATTCGGATGACAGTTCACAGTTCAGAGATTAGTTTTCAGGCCAACCCTATGTACAACCCTACACTATTTACGGACATGAGCACTGGATCTTGACCGAAAGAACCCGCTCATGGCTACAGGCCACCGAGATGGGACTTCTACGAAGAATAGTAAGAGTTAACAGAAGAGACAGAATCAGAAATACTCAAATAAGAGAATGTCTCGATGTACAACCCTTATTGACGTTTATCGAGAAATCACAGTTACGGCGGCTGGGACACGTCCTGCGGATGCCGACAGATAGACTGCAAAGCGGATATTCCAGGCAAGACCAGAAGGCAGAAGAGCTGGCGGAAGCAGTTGAAGGACTGCTGCGAAGCGAGGTTGCAACTAACTGTTTCTTCTTCTGTATGAAGGCTTGAACTTTGTGGTGACATTATTATTAAAATAAAACACAAATTACTCTGTTTTCACCACTATATTAGATTAAAAAATCTACATGTTTCGAGAACAATGTTCTCTTCCTCAGGATTATTGTGTACTAACGATCTTAAAAGTTGAACCAAGCAAATGTGTTACGGTGAAGGGGCGGTTGAGGGGGTTGGTGAGGGGAGGTGCGGGTTCGAGGTGTTAATTATTATTTTAGTTGCTACTAAATTGGGCTGACGTGGAGAGCGAAGCCCGAGACAGGGAAAGTAGGAACCTTCTAAGCGGTGCAGGGACCCCGATCCAATAGGATTAGGGGTAGAAGAAGAAGAATAACTAGTGTCGGATTACGGCATCAAGCAGTCTTTACATTGCGCAAGAAGCTGCGTATGATTTCGCCGAGTTCTCCGAAACCACAGCGGGTAATCTCTTAATATGTATTACCAAGGGAATACAATTATAATTCCCTCACCCTTAACTTGGTCCAATAAACTTTAGGGGCTGTTCACGGAACGGAGGATCCCCTGACCCTCCGACAGGCGACAATCCGTAACCGCACAGCGAGGTGAATATATTCCCCGCATTTATTAAGGGTGAAAACATTTAATTGAGAAAAAAATACCCTTAAAAAATACCCTCTTCAAAATTAGTCTTATCGCATTGAAAAGAATGCTATATATTTACACTTGTCGTGGCTGCTGGAGGAATAAATGAAAACGCTGGAATTCAATAATGGATTTATTAATTTAAAAAAATATATATTGATTATATTAATGGTACATATCTACTTCTTTTATATGAGTAATTCCACCAACATGTTTCAGAAAAATCTTTCCACCGTCAGGGTGTTGTATAACTGTCTATTATTCTATTTTACACATAAATAATTTTGGTCTGAAATTGAATTATTTAGAATCATTAGAAATTAGTAAAGTATATAATAGTAAAAAAAATATTATTAATAATCAATTAAATTTAACTATTAGCCCAATTCTAATTTTTTTTCCAATAATTGCGAGTAATCAACAAAAGACATTTCAATCTGATATTTTGACAGTTGTACAACAACCCCGACGATGGAAAGGTTTTTCTGAAACATGTTGGTAGAATTACTCATATAAAAGAAGTAGATATATACAATTAATATAATCAATATTTAAAAAAAATATCAATCTAAATGTTGCTGAATCATTTGAAAAAAAAAGATTTATTAAAAACCGATCAAATGTACAAGGTCACTCGACACTATTTAACTTAACGCTATTATTGAAATTAAACTGTTTCGTAAATAGACATTTTATTATATGTAGGTACTTAATTTTAGCACCTAACTATTTCACCATAGCATTACTCGACTTACGGATTGAAAGCGTCATCACTAGATCGACTTTGGTCAATCACTCACAATCTTCTCTTCTCCACCTCTATTCTGACTCCTGTCTCTCACCCTTTTCCCTCCCATCGCTATTCCTGTAGTAAAGTCATTATATAAGTCAGAAATATTGAAAACAAAATGCAGACTTTGATGTCTGCATTTTGTTTTACGTTCTAGTGCCAACCCTTATGTATGGAAGTGAAGCCTGGAATTGGCAAAAGAGGAATGAAAGTAGACTGAATGCGGTTGAAATGCGGTCACTAAGACGCTTGTGTGGAAAATCTTTAGTCGATAGAGTGAGGAATGAACAAATTAGAAGTGAATGCAATGCTGGCTGTAGTGTGGTAGATAGAATAAAGAAAGGAGTGCTGAGATGGTTTGGTCATGTGGAACGTATGAACGAGGAAAGGATGGTTAAGAAAATATATGAGGCGAATGTTGAAGGCAACAGGAATAGAGGGCGTCCGCGAAAGACCTGGCACGATCAAGTACTACAAGTATTTGAGGATGGCCCTGTTAAAAGCCGCAACAATCGTAGAACGTGTATGAGAAGATGTATGAATGTGGCCGAAGCAAAAGTGGTGTGCCAGGATAGAAGAGTGTGGCGTTCAATCCTCTCTGCCTACCCCTGCAGGGAAACGGCGTGATGGTTAGTTAGTTTAAGTCATTATATTCGTTGATAATAATTATCTGTTTTATAAGAATAATGTAATTCGTTTACGAATTAACCTACCACACCAGCTTTAAACTGATATAACTGACCCAATTTTTGGAATTTTTGAACGAATGATTTTTCTCAAATTTTTCTTACATATTTAAACTATACGATAAACAAAAAAACATGATTTTTTTGAAATGTCAACTGGTATAACCCACTTAACAAATATATATTTCTAATATGAAACATCGTTGATCGACATAATGAATGAGAAGGCACCTAAAGTGCTCTAAAAATTTGTGCAAAATTTATGGAGTACAATTTATAGAGAAATAAATTACCAATAACACGAGCGCAGCTGCTGTAACACGTTAAAATGACTAACTTTAACTACAGGGTTATTTGGAAAACATTAATAACCTACATTCCTGCCATGATTATGGGTGGAAAACGTTCAAGCTATTATGACCTAATATTAATAGTTTTGGAGATATGCGACATCAAAGTTTGCATTTTGTTTTCAATATTTCTGACTTATTTTTTGTGAAAAGTCGGAGTATCATTACAGTAACTTATATCGAACATTAAAAAATTATTCCCTTTGATACAAGTCAAATAAAAGAATAAAAACCTTCGGACGTATTTATTTTTGCGAACGTTTCGTAATTGATATTAGTTATTGTAATTATAGTCCAACGTTTTACAAAAAATAAGTCAGAAATATTGAAAAAAAAAATGCAAACTTTGATGTCGCATATCTCCATAACTATTGATATTAGGTCATGATTGCTTGAACATTTTCGACTCATAATCAAGGCAGGAATATAGTCCTGCGAGGTTATTAATGTTTTCCAAATAACCCTGTATATGTTTCGACGGCGTGTTAAGGCTGTGAGAGCACCGCCATCTGGCCTAGCGTAGCGCCTTGGTAGCGTTAGTGACGCGCATTGATATGCAGTGTATTATGCATTTTTTTCGTTATGATTTGTGCCATCTGGAAGCGCCAGTTTGACGGACATTGGTGCATACGGATTTATATATTTCTATATTTATTAAAAGTTAATTTTCCGTGTATTAAATAGACAATTATAATAATTCAATCAATTATGGTAGCTCATAACGATATCATCTCAAATATTATACTAATATTTAATTTTTTTTATCTTTTATTTTTTAATTTTTAAAATTTATTTGGTAAATGTACAAACTTATTATTCAATATAATTTAATTAATACACATTTATATTACACGCTTACCCACTTTTAAATGAGAATTTATTCTCTTGTTCAAAGTTCGGATTCATATATTTCATATATTTAAAAGTGGGGGCACTGACATACATATATATATATATATCTATTATTAATGAAATCGTTAGTGTAAGACATTAGATTAAATAAGTAAGATATAGAAAAAGAGACATTAGATTAAGTTATAAAAATTAAGACATTAAATTAAGTAAGTAGGATATAAACAATACAAGAATACAAAAATGTGAGACATTAGAATAAGTAAATAAGGTGTACCTACACAAGGATACATTAAATTAAGTTATAAAAATTAATAATTAAGAAGGTAATGTAATAACATTTAAAAGCATATAAAGATTTTTTTTTGGATTAAACATCAAATATTAAATATTACATTTCCAAAAAGAACAAATATATTTGGTAAACCCGGTTGGTATAAATACAAAAATGAAGTGCTGTTAAAAAAGGCTATTTTTATTATAATTCAAATATCAACAAACTGGATTCGCTCCCGACATCCGTTTCCTCGATTTCCTCGAAAAATGCCGTACGCAGGTCACCCTGTTAACGAAGCGGGCTGTAAACACAAAAGCCTTAAGGCTTTCCCATCCCTAAGCCGCTGAGGGTGGTAATTGGCAATAAAATGGAGGGCTAAGAGGCCATAATGACGACACAGAAGCTGGAAGCTGTGGTGTTTAATGGGTTGCATTGTGTTGTGACGTGAAATACAGATTTCCGGCCACAGGGTGGGTCTGGATGCTTTAAGGGTTTGGTGCAGAACGATGCGAAGTCATTTTTTTTATATATTAGCTGTAGCCCGTCAAAAATGACGATACTTTTACATGTCAGTTTCTAAAGAATAAGTGTTAATTTATATTCTAAAAAAAAGAAAACAAAAAGAAAAAAGTTTTTAAACTATAAACAAGAAGTTACGGCGGATGGACAGTCAGACAACAAAACTATTATAATTGGGATATTGTCTCGTTTTATATCAGTACAAAGCATTTTGGAATATTCCTTTAAACTTAATTATCTTAATTTTCACACAGATCTTATTACTTATCCCATTTTCCCTCCACTAAATCCATTTCCCCTTCCTTCCTCTCCCCCTGGAAATAAATTTACCGTACTTTCATCATGTATTAATGTATTTATACATCTTTTTAACAAACTCTTTCATCCGTTGATCTTTTTATTGAATTTTTTAAATATGTCTTCTTATTCCGCTGTATACAATACATAGTATTTTAGATTAATCAAGTGAATTCATATAATTGGCTTAATATTATTATTTACGGAATTAATGCATCGTGTAATTGTGAAAAAAGTGAATTAGTTAATGAATACGTATATCTTGGTATTACCATAGATCAAATGGGATATTCAGGTAAATAAGGTATGTAAGAGGTTGAGAACTGTATTGGGATGTATGCACAAGATTAAATACTATGTCCCGATACAGACTATGAAAACTATATATCAATCTTTGGCGGAATCGGTAATAAGGTATGGAATAACTAGCTGGGGTCTAACTTGCAAAACTAATATTAGAAAAATTCAAAATATTCAAAATTCGGCTATACAATTAATAAATAAAGAAAGTGCTACTAAAGATATACAGGAACTCTTCAAGAAACAAGGCTCTATGCCAATTAATGCTATCTTGTGGATCAAACTAATAACACGATATCATGAAGATGGGACATATAAGCATAGATTGATTCATAAACATAGTACCAGATTTACGGTTAAAGAAGGACTACGAATACCGAAGGTCATAAATAAATATGGACAAAGAACATTAAAATATGTCATACCAAAAATATTAAATAAAATCCCATGTCGTGTCAAAATGGATATTAATAAAAAAGGGCAAAATACAGAATTAATGAATATGTTATTAAATAAAAGAGACTTATTTTGATTTTGGTAATATTTGTATTTTTTCTTGTATTGTTGTATAGTATTGTTGATTTGTATTTGAGTTTATAAGATCTATTGTAATTAATTAATATGAATGTATTTCTGGTAATTACAATTTATTTATATTAGGTCCTTACATATGAAATTGGCGTTTTGCCGTACTGGCAAATTTGATCTCAAATATCTTCTCTTTGGTTAGCAATTCCAAATCCAAATTTATACAGCTATTTACTCATGTATTTGTGTTTTGAAAATTATAATTCATTTGTTTTTTCCTCAAATTTTTTTTTCTTTGCGTCACTCAGTTTACAAAATGAAAAACTTGAAATATCGCGTTATTTACGAGTACGAGTTCCACCGTGGCACCAGTGCTGCAGAAACGGCTCGAAGGATTAATGATGTGTATGGCGACGGTGCCGCAAAAGAAAACACAGTGCGTTTTTGGTTCCAACGTTTTCGTTCTGGAAATTTCGACCTGCAGAACAAGCCCCGTGGACGGCCGGAGACCAAAGTTGATAATGAAGAATTGAAGGCTATTGTGGAAGCGGATCCATCGCAAACCACATCCGAGTTAGCTGCAGGCTGCGGTGTTAGTGATAAAACTGTTTTAATCCACTTGAAGCAAATTGGTAAGGTGAAAAAGCTTGAAAGGTGGGTACCTCACGAATTGAGTGAAGCAAATCAACAAACGCGCGTTGACTGCTGCGTTGCATTACTCAACCGGCACAATAATGAAGAGATTTTAAATCGAATCATTACCTGTGATGAAAAGTGGATCCTGTACGATAATTGGAAGCGCTCATCGCAATGGCTGAATCCTGCCGAACCAGCCAAACCATGCCCCAAGCGAAAATTGACTCCAAAAAAGTTACTTGTGAGCGTTTGGTGGACTAGTGCTGGTGTCGTTCACTACAGCTTTCTTAAATCTGGCCAGACGATTACGGCAGATGTCTATTGTCAGCAACTGCAAACCATGATGGAAAAGCTAGCTGCTAAACAACCGAGGCTGGTTAATCGCTCTAGGCCACTGCTGCTTCATGATAACGCTAGACCACACATGGTTTTTTTAGTAAAGGGATCGATGAACTACTTATGAGATGGCAAAAGTGTATAGATAGCAATGATACATACTTTGATTAAATAAATATATTATAATAAAAAAAAATCGGCTTTATGTTCCTCCCATACTAAACGCCAATTTCATATGTAAGGACCTAATATATATGTATTGATGCACTTACAGACAAATATCAATGTGATGTTTTGTGGGTCTGAGATGTAAAAAAAAAAAAAAATATATAAAAAAAATATCATATGTTTTATTTCTTAGTATCAAATAAGCTGTTTGAATTCTGAATAAAATAAAGTAAAACAAAATAAAAATTCGACAGTTAAATGGACAACTTATTGCACAACGCATGTTGCAAGAATTGAAAAAATGCAGAGATATTTTCTATGTATTTAATCCTAGAGAGTCGACCATATTAAAATCTGATCTAAAATATAAGACCTTGCAGTATACACAGGGTGTACAGTGAACCTATTGATTCTTTTTCTAGTATTTATATTCTTCTTTTCCAAGAAACCGGAGTTCTTTAAATAAGTCAATATACTTTTTATACTTGATACCTTTTTATACCTGATACTTTTTATATTTTGCTACTTATAACTAATATTGTGTAATGTATGTTCTTTTTAATTTTATGTTATTTTTTTTAGGTAAAAGCCTATACACATTGCTGCTCTTTACTTTATATTTTAATTTTTATACTCATGTTTTGGTGCTATGCAGATATTGTTTAATGTATGTGCTTTTTGAAATTTATATTATATTCTTTATGTAAAAGTCTATACCTAATGGGCGTAAACAAATAAATAAATAAGTAAGCTAATAATAATGTTGTTTATTTTTCATCCGTCACGAGAATGCTATATTACGAAAAAATATTACGTTTCATTTAACATACAATATGCATCATATATATACAATAATACCCCGATAATTCGAAATAATTTTAAGCCATTTGCACCATTAATCGATACATTATTCACACAATTCGATTTTTTTTTAATTCGACAAAATTGAAAAAATATTCTTTAAAGTGGGAACGTAGAAATGTAACGATATATGTAAGAGCATAATAAATATTGAATTTGAAAAATGATTTCTTGAGATATGCAAAAATACAGGCGTTTTTTTTTCAAAATTATTTCACGAATTTCATGATTTTCACGCATCGTGAATAATCTCTACAACATTTAAGAGATTATTATTTAAAAGATTTGGAGAATATATTATACAACTTTCAAACATTTGATAACGTGAGATGTTCTTACAATGGAATTGGTGAACGTTGCATTGTGCAGAGTGATCACTTAAGGGGAGTAAGGTTAATTCGTACAAAAAAGGCATGTTTTTGTGAATTTTTTATGACAACACAGTTAAAATCTCTTTATTAAAACCAATAGTACATTAAAGTATGACATTTGAAGAATATTGTGTAAAATTTTCAAGAAGAAATATTAAAAAATACGGCAATGGCAGCAATTATTCGGACGTGTCTCGGAAAAGAGAAGGATTGCGGTGTCCATCATAACTTGGTGCTAGATCATCTGAAATGAAAAAATCAAAGTTCATTCGTTAGATAATAGATTTTCCCAGGTAATGCTGAGAGGGTTTTTTGAAATTTCAATTTTTAAATTTTTTGGAACACTTTGAAGGGAAAAACGCGATTTTTTGTGAAAAATATCGACTAAATTTGTTATTAAAAAATAAAAATTAATAACATATTTGAAAATAAGTCTCCAGCGTTACCTCGTAAATTATGTACAGAAATAGTGTTCAAAATTTCAAAAGGATCGGTGCAGTAGTTTTGAAGTTATGATGGACACCGACTTTGAAAACGTGAGATGTGGGGAAAACGCTTTAAAGTTTTGCAAACTGTAAACTTCAAAATAAAACTAAACACTTATTATATACTTACACATAATCGTCGATGCCATGTTCACACAGCAAAGAGCTTTCATCATCAGCATCTTTTTGTCCTTGCCTACGCAAAACTCTTCCAATAGCACGTCCGGTAGTCCTCAGGTGAGCGCGTCTCTTAGCTGCCCAAGCAGGTATAGAAAATCAGTCTTTAGTATCGCTCAAATGTTCATAATTTCGTCAATTTTGCTCCGATTAACTTGAAATTTTGACACAATATTCTTGCGATGCTATACATTAATTTAAAAAATTAAAAATAAAATGCCAAAAAAAAAGTTGAAAACTTTACCCCCCCCCTTAAGCCAACTCTTATAGGTCGTAAGCCTTGTGCCATCCTATAAAAATACTTCCATACACGTTTCTCATATAGAGAGACTTGTACAAATTGAATACTTGAATTATTCAAAGCGCTAAGTATCACAAAAAAAGTTTTGCGTGTGGTTAAAAAATAATTAATTTGCCAAATGAAATTATCAGATCTTCTGAAAATATTACCTCATAGAATGGAGCAATGTGACTAATTTATGTTCAATATTTGTTTTTGTATTTTTACGAAAAAAAAATTATAAAAATTGATCCAACTGATTATGAGTATAATTTAATGTTTCGGCGTTACTTTGTGGAAATACATTATGAACAAATAATGAAATAATACAATGAACTTTGTTTTTTTCCACTTATATTTGAGCACTTGTTTCACTACATGTTTCGGAAACGTCCGTTTCCTTCATCAGGAGAATTAAGTCTTAATTAGTGGAAAAAAACAAAGTTCATTGTTTTATTTCATAATTTGTTGATTATAGATATGGTTACCTATGTCCAAATGGTTGTGAATGGTTATGGAATATCCAAATTAGCGACTTAATTAAAATAACTCAAATTCATATATTTAATTCTAAACAACAAATTAGATTTCTCATTTAAAAACACCACAACTAGGGATGGGCGTTGAATGGACGGACTAGTTGAGATCAACCGTTGACGTTGCGTCGACGCGTCGACGGTTTACGTTTATCGCATGGACTACTTGAATTCGTAGACGGTGGACGGCGGACGCCGTGGACGGTGGACGATTCGAGATTCAACCATGATTCAACGTAGTGCAAAGCAACGAGCGAGAGCAAGATAAAACGTCTCCGTTTTTATCTCTCTCATCTCTCGCTGTCGACTTGTAGACGTCATAGACGGCTCGACGGGTAATTTCATTTCAACTCTAAAGTACACGACCTTAGAGTGCAGATCTGTGTACACGAACTATGACAGAGACTTGAAATTTGAATGCATGCGTAGGGTAAGGTAGGCTTAATAAGCTATTATCTATTATTTTATACTTGATTTGTGCGATGTGCACGTGCGACGTTTCGGTGAATTCCCAATTTTGCGCTGTATAAAATAAAACAATTCTATTTAATTATTTTATTTTTTATTGAACTAATATTTTACTGCTTACACCTGACATTGTTGTGTATACCTACTTCTTTCTTTATTATATATAGAAAGAAGTATATAAAACAAAATGTAAAAGCCTATAATATGCGTAAACAAATAAATAATAAAATATTTGTTTTAACATATAAGCACAAGTAGTGATTTTACTTTCCCCGAAACTATATTCCTTCGAACTTCTTTAAATTGTAAAAATTAACATAATTAAAAAAGCCAACGGTTGAGCCGTCGAGCAGCGTCGCGTCGAACCGTAGACAGTTGACCATCGTCCCGATGTTTAGATAGAACGTCCGCGACGTCCGCGTAACGAAGTTGACGCGTCAACTAGTTGACGAATTCAACTAGTTGATCGTCTCGTCGACGGACGGACGTGGACGGTCTCGTTTCGTCGGCGGTAAATACGTCGACGACCCATCACTACCACAAACATAAAATAAACCTTTAAATCAGTTGGCACAGATCACTGTCGGACTCGCATTCCGCTACTTTTCTATACTTTTTTGTGACTGATTCAGCTAATCAAATTCACTAGGTCATTACGAAACCAAACAACCAAAAATAAACAGAATTATTTTTACCTCTGCCTTCGTTCTTGGATATTTTCTCGGAGCCCATCAAGTTCAAGAAGAAAACTTTTCAAACGGAAACTCTTAACTTGCGATTCCGAGGTAAAGAGTTCGTTAAGAGACTCTTTTAATTCGCGGTCCCCCCTCGCGGACAATTTACATAATTGACCAACAATTTGCCAAACTCAAGATCAACCAGACAATTTATTGGTAAACTTTTTCTTGCGACTTTCGTTCCACCCTTGTAATTAGTCGAGCATGCCTGCGGTCTGTCACAAAATGGTGAGTTCTTGTTAACTCACCAACTTACCAACGTCAACGTCTTTTTCTGTAGTGTCTATTTTAAAATAAATGTGTAAAAAAGTAACCCATAAAAACC
The DNA here is from genome assembly GCA_016648135.1 of Agrypnia vestita. Lineage (NCBI taxonomy): Eukaryota > Metazoa > Arthropoda > Insecta > Trichoptera > Phryganeidae > Agrypnia > Agrypnia vestita. The sequence goes on from JADDOH010012143.1 coordinate 57,653, forward strand.
AAGTTCATATTACACTCCGTTTCTTTGTAAAATATAACAACAATTAAAGACGAATCAAAACATATAACACAACACTAAACTTACAGTAATTTAATATATTTCTAAAATGTCAGACGTTTTGAGCTTTGATTCGACACTTCAAGCTTTGAAGATTAAATTCTAAAAACATTTGTCAGTCAATTTAGATTTTCGACATTCGTAGTGAAGTACCTATTACGCATACCGACAGAGTAATTCAAATTTAGAAAATATTCCGCGACGTTATCGGGCCGCCCTAATCAAACTTTTCTAATGATTCCAATTTGAAAAAACCAATAAAATTTCTAAAAATCCGAAATTATGCTATAATTATTAATTTTTTTTTAACCAAAATTTGATAGATCTTCTTGATCGTCGATACGAGTCTACTTGCCAAGTTTTAGCTTGGTTGGATCGCGGGAAAAAGGGTCAAAAATCGATCCAAACTTTTTGTTAATATAAAGAGAGTAAAAAAGTAACCCATAATAAACAAGTATTTACTATACTCCCTTTCTCTTTTCTAGTTGAAAAAGATTTCACGCCTTCTCCACGCATTGGGCTCCTTTCTAATTTGCATGGTTTCCATTTTGAAAAAATCTTTAAAATTTCGAAAGATCCAAAATTATACTATAATTAATTTTTTTAGACGAAAATTTGTTATATCATTTTTATCGTCGCCACGAGTCTGCCTGAAAAGTTTTAGATCGATTGGATCACGGGAAAGGGGTTAAAAATCGATCCAGAGTTTTTTCGGCAGACAAGTAGACGCTACGAGTTAAAAGAAAGGGAGTAAAAATACACAATTTTAAACAAAAATATTCCGATGATCCCTAAATTGAGTGAAAACATAAACTAAGTTACCAAAATGTGATCATTAGGCCAAGATGGCGGGTTGGTGTGAGTAAGTGTTTTAGGAGAAAATGTCCACCCGCCCAAAGGCATCTCCTTGTGTCGGCGCGTGACGTGTATTGTGTGAGTGGCGCATGATACGCGTGAGATAATTGAGCAGAGGCAGGATTAGTAGACGGATATAGGGTGTAAATTGTACTCACGATTAATAGTGGTATTTTATTGGCGACAATTTGCAGATGTGGCGTTGAGTGCAGAAATATTGCTTGCGAGTGTTACGGTGGTCTGCAATGGAGTGACCTATCGGTTATCTTGACCTGGTTATCCGCACCGAGCCCTTGATTGGTTGATATCACTCGATGTGCGCTGCAATAGCTAAAATGATTTTTTCGCTAATTATTTACTTTTAAAGTAGGTACATGTAACCATGTAATGACTTCTTTTTCTATTTAATCCGTAAAACTTACTTACTCTATGTATAATTAAAAGACGTCGTTTTTTCACTATTATTATTCAATATTCGGTTATTATATTTTCAATCTATAAGTCAGTTAGCCGCATCGAGCCCCTGATTGGTTGATATCGCTCGATGCGTGCGGCTAGAGCAACGACGGCTCTGAACCACCACAGATCGTAAGCACTATAGGCGCCAAATACAGACTTCCATACATACTTTCCCATGCAAAATGACCTCTGTGAGATGTCTAAAAATTATCTTAATTAATAATATAATATTTTGCAGAGCAATGTCGTTTTTGACTCCCATTTCACGTGGGCCCCAATGCACCACATTGGAGTAGGTACGCCCCTGATCAAAGACAAGTAAATATTACAGTATTGTATGAAATGGAAATTTTAAGCGAGCAGATGCTACTCTTTGTATTTGCGACGAAATAGAGCAGAACCAATTGGAAAATATGCAGCTTGAAAATAAGAGAAGTCAATAATATTTTCGCTCCAGGAAAATTATGTCCTCCTCCCTGCAGAACCAGGGATAAAGAACGGTTTCAGAAGAGGGTTTAACTCCATCTGTGCTTAATAATCAAACCTAAATAACTAACTGTGTACCTGAAAGCCAACAGGCTCGTGTTTAAGATGTTTTACAGAAAACGCATTAAAAGATATTTTCACCAGTTTTTTCGAACTTTTTTATTTTTGATAATTTATCTATACTAATATATAGGGTGGCCCATTAGGCATGTAAGATTAAGAAATCTCATCCATTTTTTGTTATATAAGTAGTATAAAAATTGTTATATAACTTGTATTAAAAAAATGGAGGAAAATTTAAATCCGGCGTATTCGATGGGCCATCCGATATAAAGAAGTAAAGTTTATAAGGTTCCAACCTTATAAACTTAGGAGGTAATATCAGAAACTACTCATCCGATTTCAAAAATTCTTTCACCAATATTTAGAATGGACTTTAGGAGTGGACATAGGTTTATATTATCCCATTAAAATGAAATGGCTTTTCGTGGTGGCCTATTTTACAACTAAAGTCGACGAAAACATGGTTTAGCGATGCGTTTTTTATGCCTGCTGTGCCTCGATTTGCTTACGCGGCATTCCTGCCACGTCTGTGTGTGTGTATGTGGCGTAGATTGTTGGTTTATGTATTATGGTATGAAATTCCACAGAGTAAAGAATAGAAGACAAGAATAGTAGCAGTAGAATGGAAAAAGTTAATATGTGTCACATCACTAACTGATTGTTTTGGGCACTCCCTACACAATCGATATATCCATAGAGACATGGAGAAAAAAAGTATTGTCAACTGTCAACGACTTATGAAGGATCTAGTGAAGTCTATACAATAAAGGTCTACATATATTATATTCTATTAAAGTTCAATAAAGACACCCTAAACCTTACAATATGATGAAGTAATAACATAATTAAATAAGTTATATAAAACGAAGACATAAGAAGATACCCAAGTGAACAAACGTTATATATATATGTGAGATGTAGGCAGAACTGATTATTTCTTCCGAGGCCGTAAACTATATGCACTTTGTTGAGGTGTGTTCACTTCTTCTACGATAGAGGTCGCCAGTGTGCAATGTGTACTATTTGTAACTTTGAGCTTTTCTACGACGTCTCTTAAAGGTGGAATCAATGTCGTGAGAATCAGTTCAGCCTACATCTCCGCAGGATGCTCTTCTGATGAAGCTGAACATTATTTACTACAGAGAAGCGTGCACAAGACCTATCGTGACATACGGTATCGAAGCAAGAGCGGACACGGTGAGAACTAAACACCTCCTCAGAACTACCGAGATGAAGACTCTAAGACCCATTGCGGGCAAGACCCTCAGAGACAGAGTAATGACCGATGCGAAAATCCGCAGAACCTGCGATATACAAGACATTGTAAGATGGAGCAGGTAGAGAAGGCGTTTCTGAAGGGACCATGTCGAGAGAATGGAGCAGACGAGACTTCCCAGAGCCGTGATGCGCGGGATTCCAGAGTGGCGCCGACCGCCAGGGAGACCACCAAAGAGATGGAGAGAGAGTTGGACGTCCTCGTCACAAGACCAGGAATGATTTATCAACACAGATCAATGTTCTAACAAAAGAAGAAAAATAAGAAGACAGAGAAACAAATCTCAGCGAAACGTCGAGATTTGCTTCTCTGTAAAATATACGATTCGTATCAAATATTCGTATTATTGAACACGTTATAATAACCTTAACTCTTTAAAATAACCTATTACCAGGAGTAGGTGACTCCTGGGCCTCGTCGCATCAGGTTGGTTTGGAGTGTATTCTATTTCGAAGCGATCAGTATAAGCAAGGTGCATCAGAATTCAATCAGCGATTATGGAGGCGATACCTCATCAAATAAGGATCACCGCTGTCTGCGACTCTTCGGATCGTCTGCAGACTGATGGGTTTTAGATGGCTTTTCCAACCGTACTGTGATGACGGGATCTAGAAAAAAACCATACAAACGGGAAATTGCTGTTTCTTCGTTGAAATTTTCAGTAATTTAAAATATTTATTTTCATTTTTTGAATACGCAATTGATCAATCTGTGTACAATAATAATTTTCTCTCTTAAATGCACGATGTTATCCAATTTTTGTGTTACATAAGCGTCTTTGTAATGCTCACGTTAACCTTTCCAATACTGTACTAAAATGAATAAAAACTCGTTAACTTTTCGAATAACTTTAGACTTTTGCGATTTGAAGATCAGACAAATATAAAACTTCACATTTATTACTTATATTGATTATTAACATAATATTGGATGTGTTTATGAATACAGCAATCCGAAAAGTCAGCAAAGTTCAAGATGTGATCAGATGAGGGCCACAACGTCGACGATACTGGCACCAACACGTAAAGAGAATGAGCGCAACAAGAATTCAATACATGGCTCTGCATAGCGTACCAGATGGACAGCGTCCACCAGGGAGAACCCCGAAGCGATGGAGAGGTAGCTGTAATTCAGCATCATAAGAGGAAACTCCTGCACAAACAGGCTCTTGAGTCAAAATAAGTAAGCAGGAGTAACACTAAAAGATAAGATTAAAAGTGTCACGGACATAAACAATAAGCTAGCCGGCTGAGATGGTATGACAACATAAGACGGAGATCACCGGATCATACGTGAATCAGGCAATGTTCATCGACAGTCATCATCGAAAGAACTCCTGGATGACTCAATGTTCCAAAATCCTACAGAGAAACGGCCTGGATGAAAGCGAGACCCAGAACCGAAGAAGATACAGCCTGAGAGGGAGAAGAGTCGCCTAACAGCCTACGTAGGCAATGAGTCCAGTGGAAGGAAGAAGAAAAAGATATGAATTATTGTGTAAAAGTGCTAAAAATGAGAAATAAACATGAAAAACGAATGAGAGCATAAAGATGCATTAGATACATTCCTATTATATCAGCGAACACATTGCAACTAAAGAGTAGATATGGGTCTTCAAAAACTAACTGTTCTTTTTGAACAATTTGACATAACAAACAAATGAACTGTTCAATTAGCTTTCACCAACAACCGTTTATCAGTTAATAAGTTCTTAATTAATGTGGAATTCCTAGAGTCGGTAATTTAGTTAATTCATATTGCGACTCAGTTTCATTGATTCATATTTTTCATAGGTTACAAAAGTATATGAATATATTATAGAGGAATATCTAAAATATGAACTCCATAAATATTATATTTAATAATTAAAGGAATATTCACATAATTAGAGTCAACTTAGTCGGAGAGAGGTTGAAGATATCTCTTGCTATCGCAATTCCCAGAATAAGGCTGGTCGAGGTACCTTGCTAAGGCTTTGGGAATCCAAGCCTCTAAGTAAAAGGGGCAGAAGGTAGGGCGAGATGAGAATTTTAAAGGGGGTAGCTTCTCAGAGCGTCGTCTCCAGCAAGCTGGTGATTCAGAACGAATGCTGAAATAATAAAATTGCATTTTCTCTCAAGAATAGTATTTGGATTGTAATTTTAGATAGCGAGCCAAGGCACGGTACGGTATTCTCCGTGCAATGCGTATCAATGACTTGAAATATCTCGTGTTGGCCTTGTGCCAGATATGGCACGCCACTGCCCACTATCTACCATAGCAAATTGCTGATCTGGGGACTAAAAAAGGTAATGTAGCTCATCCAGCCTTATAGATATTTAAAAATTGAAAAAATATGACGATTTGTGTAATGCAAATGTTATTAAAGAAACAAAACATTTTTTAAATTTCATTTTCAATTTATTTGATAAATAACATATATTTAATTCTTAAATGTTACTACATTTAATGAATATAGGTACATATATACAGGGTTGTTTGGAAAACATTAATAACCTCGCGGGACTGTATTCCTGCCTTGATTGTGAGTTCAAAATGTTCATCAGAGTTTGCAATTTTTTTTTCAATATTTCCAACATATTTAAAAATAAACATGGTACTAACATTACAGTTACAGTATATCGAATATGAAAAATTCATTCCCTTTAATATAAGTCAAATAAAATAATAGAAACATTCGAATTCCAATTGGAAAACATTCCAATTGAAATTTCTGCAGGGTTTTTATAATTTTAATTAATTAATTTTTTTTGCGCCCATTAGGTATATATAGGCTTTTACACAAAGAATATATCATAAAATTCACAAAGCACATACGTTAAACAATATCTGTTATAAGCAGCAAAATATAAAAAGTATTAGGTATAGCTCCAAAACATGAGTATAAAAATTAAAAATATAAATGAAAAATATAAAGCTGCAATGTGTTTAAAAATATATATAACCCACCATTACATGTATATATTAACAGTTAAAGTCAGTAACTTGTATTGAACGACTTGTATTAACTTGTATTGAAAAGAATTAATTTTCGTAATCGATTTAAGTTACTGTAATGATAGTCATACGTCAAAAATATGTCAGAAATATTGAAAAAAAAGGGAATATTTTGATATAGCTTAACTCCTTTACTATTGATTGAGACTTTAGGTTATGGCTGCTTGAACATAATCAAGACAGAAATATAGTCCTGCGAGGTTATTAATGTCTTAGTTGGTTATTAAGGATATGAAAGTATTAGGATTTGTATTGAGGGTGGTAAAAGATTTTAGGATCCTCAATACACTAAAACTAGTCGATCGAGTACAATTCGATTATGGTCACCATAATGTATAGTTATTCTCATTCAATAGAATGAGCACAAATTTTTTTTTTGAGATTTTCACAATTATAAATTAAATATACCGAGAGAAGAATTAAATAAAGATTCTCTGTTAAGTTGAACGAGTCTAATAAACGATAACTATTTTTATTTACCTATTTATTTATTTATTTTATTAATTACACGGCTTAATAGCCTTTTACAACAGGTTTATACATAATTAAAATACAACAAACGATTAAATGTAAAAGAAAAATAAAGGGTATAAATGTAAAAAAGTATATATACATAGTTTAAAAATAATGAGGTTAGACATGTATGTAAAAAAAGTATAAATGCAAAAAGGTGTAAAGTAGCAGGTTTATACATAATTAAAATACAACAAACGATTAAATGTAAAAGAAAAATAAAGGGTATAAATGTAAAAAAGTATATATATACATAGTTTAAACGTAATGAGGTTAGACATATATGTAAAAAAAGTATATATGCAAAAAGTGTAAAGTAGCAGGTTTATACATAATTAAAATACAACAAACGATTAAATGTAAAAGAAAAATAAAGGGTATAAATGTAAAAAAGTATATATATACATAGTTTAAACATAATGAGGTTATACATATATGTAAAAAAAGTATATATGCAAAAAAGTGTAAAGTAGTGATCTCAGGAATTTTTACTCACCGATAATATAGCAATATTAAATTTGAATAGCCAGGTATATATAAAAAAATTTAAGACATTATACAAAAATTTAATATTTTGAAAAGAAATGATCATATAATGAACTATCACGTCTTTTTTGCGTTACAATTGACAATTCTGAATTATTGCAACAAGTAGGCATGATGACAGACATATACAACTTCCAAAAATTTGATAGACGTGGAATTCTATAGTGAACGTTACAATGTTAAAGTGATCACTTAAGCTAGCCGTACGAAAGTTCGTAAGTTGTATGAACACTCAAAGACTTCCTTACCTACTTTCCCATAAAAAATAACAATTTTGTCCCTGTGAGACAACTGTAATATATCCTTGAAGCTCTAGGCTTTTTGTAAATAGCAGGGTGAATAAAGTAATTTTATAAACCATAATAATTCTACATATCTATTTTTCAAAAATGTTCAAATTTTTAAACTTTTTAAATTGTGAAATTAATATATTTAAAAAAAAATGATGCTATTTTATCAATGATATTATCGCAGGATCGAGACAATGGGAGACAAATGAAAATAAGTAATGCAGTAAGTCACTGGATACGAATTGGAGAACTGATTAATTCCCACTTATTTTACACCAAACACTCGTCTGTGTAACACTTTATAAACGTCTTCCAGAATATTCACGCGTCTGTGTGCAATTTATTACGAACGCCCGGTAGGTACCTTCATTCTTAATTTATTTCATTGGTCACTTATAATTCGCACTAGTCGCCGTTGGTTTCACTTCTATGGTATCATTTTGCTATCAAAACCTATGATGTGTTCGGCGTAATGTTGTCGCTTGTTTATAAAGACCCGATGTTCTCGAAGTTTCCAGCAAAGGTAATTTATATCTATATTCTGCTAGAATGTTCAGAAGTCTTCGATTTCGTGTAGTTCTAAGTGGCGGTTGTACCAATTCGGTTTATGGAAATCTTTCGTTTAGCGTATTTTTGCATTTCCCACCAATCAACTAACCCGTTTTCGAAAAAAAACTAACTAACTAACTTACCATCACGCCGTTTCGGCGTTGGGGTAGGCAGATAGGATAGAGCGCCACACTCTTCTGTCCTGACATACAACTCTCGCCTCATCCACATTATACATCTTCGTATGCAAGCTTGCCGGTTGTCGAGGCTACTAACGGAACCATCTTCCAGTATCTGCTTAATCTGGTCATGCCACGTCTTCCGCGGTCGCCCTCTCTTTCTGGCGCCATCAAAACTTGCGTTATATATATCTTTCTTACCATTCTTTCCTCATTCATTCGCTCAACATGCCCAAACCGTCTGAGCGATCCTTTTTTAATTCTATTAGTTATGCTAAGATCAGCTTTACATTCATTCCAAATATCTGCATTCTTTACTCTATCATAAATTGACTTGCCACACATCTGAGGGATGTCATCTCCACTGCATTCAATTTTCGTAAAAATCTATGCTAGAAACCACGCCACAACCGGCACAATTTTTTATACACTCTCGTTGACAGCTTGTAATTCGATCAGTTTCGTGATTCGATTCGGAATAATAAATTGCTGTTTTATCGATATAAAAATTTGAAACGATCGAAGAAAAAACGTGCGAAGAGGCACAGAGCTTAGTGAAGACATATACTCGAGGTAGAACCTTATTTATCGTCCTGACGGGCCGGCTATCGGGGATCCTTAGGAATTTATCTGTAAAAGGAGATTTTTATTTTTGATTTGTTTATTTTCCCCTTGATGCCGGCACCAATATTTCTTTTCCCGCGATAAAAATAAAGAAAACGCCTTTGGTTTATTTCTTAAGGACTTCATATTTATATTGCGCGAGGGAGGGTAAAGATTTCGTTAGCTTAACGGATACTTTCAACGTTATTTGATATATTTTTCACTTTTGTTTGTTTTGCTAAGTAAAAACAAAACTTCTTCATAATATTTTGATCATTTTTTAAATTTTCAATAACACGGTGCTGGAAATTTTCCCCAGAGAGATCATCACTAGTCAAGGTATATTAATGATCTATAATTTTTTATTTATTAAATCCATAAAGAAATATATTACATATATTATAAGTATATTAAATCCTATAGAGGGATATACATATACCTATACATAGGTTCGGGATATGAGGAGTTAAACATGTGTAATGATTTACACACGACTAAAACTCAATAAAAACAATATAAATTAGTAACTAGTGACTAATATTAATACCTATCTTTCAAAATAGTGACTCGAATGATAGATGTATGATGATTACAATATATACATATTTATAAGGATATCAGATGTTCTTGTGTTTCGATTATACATTTTTTATTTTGTTTTTAGTTGGCTTGTTTACTTCGATAAATAGATTGGAGTATTTAGTAGCTGTATATATTCTCTTTTGCATGTCAAATAATGGTTTGATAGCGTTTTTGTAGCCACCGCCCCACGCAATGATGCCATAGTGAATACTAAGGTACTATCGAACAAAGCATGGTATAACATTTTTCCATGAAGTATCGTAACTTATAACTAATAAATTGAAAATATCTAACTTTTTTCAACAGTTCTTGAACGTGCACATCCCGTTTTAAGCAGCTATCTATACGTATACGTAGATACTTACATTGTTACTTGAATGATTAATAATGATCCTTCTGGGGACAAAATCCAGTATGGTATTTTTGAATAATTTGATCGCATTGTATTGTCAAAAATTTCTGGTTTAAAAAAAAAAAAATTTCAGGCGTATTCTAGTTCTGTTATAATATCCTGTAGACGGATGTCTGGGCGAAAGACCAAAAAGCGACCATTGCTACTTTTTCTATTTACATTGCAAACCTTAAAGTTAAGTAACGGGTATCGCTAAATGAGAGATAAGTTATTCAGGAGGCTAATTGAAAAAAATGCATATGCAAAAAAATCTTGAAAAAAATTACATAGAAAATTAAAAAAATAAATTATATACCTACTTAATAAAATCACAGACTTAAAATATGGGAAGACACAAAATTGGTGTTCTCACTCAAACAAATTAATGGCTACTAATTACTGATTTGTGTACCTCTTCTTTTCTGTTCTTTTTTATTTTTTCTTTCTTTTTTATCGTAAAAAATGTTTTTTCTTTCATTATTTCTTTTTTTTTTTCAATATATATTTGAATTTTTTTTATATATTTATATTTTGTATATACAACTAACAACACTAAGAAGAAATAACTTGTAACTAGACACATATGGATTAATATCTAATTGTACAAATATTTTATAAGCTATGCCTATCTCAACACAGATTCTTCTAGCGAGAGAGGCATAGTGCAATCCAAATTGTAAACGATGTGTAATTAAGAAATAAATAAATAAATTAGTGGGAATCACGAAATAAGATAATAGTGCAGCTTAGATTCTGGAATGAGAATTTAAGAACAGTGTCTCAATCAAGTTCATGTCCAGTCACTTTGTATAATAAATAAAAGTTCAAATTATTTTTAGTGTTTTAGTTGCTTTTCACAGCCACGATCCCGTGACAATATTCTCGAATAAGTCAATACAACGACAAAAAAACGATTGACCTTAAAATAATATAATTTTCATTTTATGCCTAGCTATTTATTTAAAAAAAATCGTTTCGAAAATGTCGAAGGAATTTATTAGCAAATTTTTTTGCAGATCAATATAAGAGATATAATGAGCCTGTTATTCAGGAAGAAGTTTCAATCTTGAAAAGCTATGATTTGCAGTGAAATGAAGATTTTTAATAAAATTCTACAAACATTAAGAAAGGAAAAACAAACTATTTAGATTAAAAATTTAAGAGTATTATATTGATATTAGAGCCTATGTAAATATTTTCATATTTTCCCAATTTAAATAATCTATGATGAAAAGCACAATGAAGACTTTATTGAAATGCCAGAGGAAATGAAAAAGGATTTGAATTGTCTATAATAAAATATTTATTAGAGACTCGAACATCGTTTTTAATAAAATAAAAAGTGTTTTATGCAATATTAATATCAATCTAAGGCTCCGATAGAGGGTAATGTAATCGGTTCTACTCTACGAACAAGATACTAGTATACTTGCTGTGCCCGCGCGGCTTCGCACGCGTAGATATTTAGAACACTGTTTGGATCGTCATAGAACTTTCGCGAATCTTCTAGAACATTCTCCTTCCAGAACTTCCAAGAAATTCGAATGTACAGGAACCTTCTAGGCACACTGACACATTCCGCCACTCAGTTTACTCAGCACCTTATAGAACTTTCGGGAATTTTCTAGAACCTTCTCCTTCCAGAACTTTTAAGAGCAGGTTTTTCCGGAACCTTCTTGACTCACCGACAGTGAGTCAGTCAGCGCGCCTATTTTAAAACAATCTGAAGCATTTGCGGCCTTCCCATAACAAAACAATGTGCTAGAATGCACATTTTCGTCACCCACGCTCAGCTATCCCCACCAAACTCGCACATTCTCAATGGGACACCAAGGGCTATCCACCACCATAACCACCAGGGGGTGGTAGTATCTGGTTGTGGAGAAAACTTGGCGGATAGGGAAACACGGGTTTCTTTTTATATATATATATATATTTATATTGAGCATAGATGTCTCATAGAGACGATGCTTTTTTTATATAGGAAAGTAGGTATGCAATTCTTCATATTATTCATTATTCTTCATTATTCTTGGGTGTTCATAAGGCTTACGACCTGCAGCCGGCTTTAGTGATCACTTTACACAATGCAACGTTGAGAAATTCCACCCATGACAGACTACCACATTTATAAAATCACTGGAAGACGGCTCACACTGCGCTCAGCTAAATCGGAGGCACTCTTCAGACTGGTAGTACCATGGAGACCTGGAGCCACCGAGTTTGCGAAACGTGCTCCATGGCTCCATACGTATGGAGAACCAGGAAGAGCCTAAAAACTGATTTTTCGGGATGTCGCACCTGTAAAGCGCCCTTGAAGCGTATTTTACGCAAAAACGGCGCTATGTAAATTAACCAGTGGCGTGCAGCGCATACTAGCAAAAAAGCTGTGCTATAGTGAAGATTCTGAGAAACAAATATTAATTAAATAATCCTTATCTTAAGAAAAAGTTGATTTAAAATTCTACGGCTAGAAGTTTTATTTCCGACTTTTCTGCGCTTAACTTCATGTAAATTCTTCATTTATTTCGCCAACCAATTTGTTCCACAGATATAGTCAAGTCGAGAAAAAAACCGTGTATTTTTAATGCTGCGAGTTTTGTGTAGTAGCGTCCTTCTTCGAAAGGTCCTATGCCAGGCGCACGTCATGCAGAAATGTTATTTTTTACAAATTCCACCCAAAACTTTCAGTGTAAATTTTATGTATTTTCTGTGGTAAATGTCAATACGAATACGACAAATATCACCTGTCATCTGTCATATTCATGATATCATAAAATGTTTGATTTATTTTTGTGAAAAGAAATATATCTGAAATTAGTATTGTTCCCGATTTAATTATTGATCCTCTTCGAAATATATTGGAATTTTTCGCCGTATTAGCTATATCTATATAAAATATTTATTTATTTAGGAAATATTGTTTACAATACTTCTTTTATAGTGCAGTTATTTTTGTGGATTGAAGCTACTCAAAATAGTTCATTATATTTAGTTAAAAAAAATTTAAAAATGTGTATACCCTTATAGGTATATGCGTATATATATATATATATATTTCTAATATAGGTATATAGTCGGTCACAGCATAACCTAAGTTTATACCCACTGCACGCCACTGAAATTAACATAAACATATTCTGCACATCTTGTTTCATATACAAGTTGTGCTTTTACTACCACCACCTGTGATTGATTTGTCATTCCCATAAACCATTGCAGATGTCGCAGTTGGTAATACTATATTTATTTTTTATTGTAATTATTAAAGCAATTTTTTTTTTATGCGCATGTAACATTCTTCCGAATTATGAACATTACACTAGAAAACGCCTGAAAATTATTTTAAAAAATTAAAATATTTACTTTTCAAACCAGTTTTTATACATTCAGAGCTTTTATTCTTCCTACACTGTTAGTCCCTTTAGAGAATGAATTTTTCACAAGTTACTGTGATACTTCAAATTTTTGCAAACAATAAGTAAGAAATATTGAAAAATAATGTCATAATAATTTCATTGTCCGTCCGTAACTTGCTGGAATGACAACATTCGAGAATTAGAACGTGACACGCAATCAGCGCGCAGCTTATGTTGCGCGGCACACAAGGGTTATTAATTATTATTATTTCCCGTGATTTTTCACAGGTGTGCGGCTAGTTTTAAAATAATACTGTAATAAAAAATGATTGAAGAACTGAAAATAAATGACTGAAATTAAAGTAAAGAGTGAAAAAATATATATTCATTTTAGATTTACAAAAAATTATTCAAAGTGATGTTGTTTTGTATTTGGATAATTTTTCAAAATTGTAAATAAATGTATAAATTTTTATTAAAAAAACATACTTCCATTAAAGGTATAGGTACTTAATATAGGTAAAATTGCGTAATATAGTTACTTAATATAGGCCAAATCCTATATTAAATTATTTAATATAGGATTTGGCGCTAACATTTTGGTAATAATATTTATGAATTTGCGAACCGTATCATGGATGTTATGCCTAATAATTTTGTTTAATAATTTCAGATAACTCAACCATACTTCGTTTTTACGTTTGACACATTGAAATACAAAGTAGGCTTAAAGGATTTCGCGAGATGTCATGAGATGAGGACTTGTCAAAACAATATGCCAACTCGTGTATGTAAAAACTTCAATAGAAGGCAGCTTAAGCCGAGTTTAGCTCCTGGACATGGCGAAAAACCATGAAACAGTCAATTCGTATTAAATACTGGCATTAACGGATGGGGAGGCGCACATAAAACCACCCAAAAGCCATTAATTATATGAATAATTCGAAGAGAACAATCAAGATATATATTATAGATGTCTCACTCAGACGAAGCTATTTATTTATATGGAAAACATGCATGGTAGTCTTTATAGGGTGGCTACAGGGCTTACGACCAGTATCACTTGCACAATGCAATGTTCATCAATTCTACCGTTAGAACATTCACACATTGTATGTACTGTTACGGGACATGGCTGTGAGATGTAAAGATCATAATTTCATTAAAAAGTCACTGGACACAAACTTTACTAGAGCACTGTTCTTAAATTTATATTAACTAAATATTCCATACACTTATTATCCAATTTTTTGATTCGCACTAATTATATCTAATCACTCGTTCGGAGATCACTTTTTAGTACGTTGTTTCCATTTGCATCGATCACTTTCTCGAATATTCAGTTCAATTTAGCACGAGAGCACTTCTCGCTTGTCAGTACTCGCCCGAAACACTTGAAATGAATGGAAGTTTTATTAATTAACTTAAATCACTGGACATGAATTTAATTGGAGATCTATTTGTTAATTCACACCAATTTCGTAATTTTCACTATAAACTCCTCTATGGAACATTTTATTGTAGCACATCTATGATTGCATTATTTCCGAATACCCGTTGGATTCTCGCTGTTGTTTCGTTTTTATCTGTGGCATCACTAAACGTCAAAATAAACAGACCGACCGCACGCGCTTCTACGAATTTTTAAAACAGGTACCTATCTAGAAAATTTTGGTGTATAGAATATGGTTAGTTCGCGAAAAATCTTATATAATATAATATATGTTGTTGCTAGATTGTTGGAAAGACTTTGTGTAATTCCTATTATTTTAGACTAGCTATAACCCGTAAAAATGACTTAAAGTACTTTTATTTAAAAAGTACATTCTTAAGAGGATTATAAAACTTCAATATTTTACAAATAATTTGGCAAATGCTGTACATAATGAAAATGTCTTCTAAATTGATACTGTTTTTATATTATGTACCTATTTGTTTATTTATTGAATAAAATTGTATTTCGTGTGAGTAAGAACTCGCCAATATATATTTTACATATTGAAAATTTTGAATAAATAAATGTTTGTAAAATACGTGATATTTGTAATTTTATATTTTATTTTGAAAAAATAAATGTCCAAAAGTTATAAAAGGGAAGATTATTGGAAAAGCGGCAGCATCTTTAGCATTTTTTGGAATCAGTTGGCCAGAGAGCATCTTTAAGCATATTTAGCATATTTCCGAATTAGTTGATCAGAGAGCATCTTGCAAGCATTTTTAGATCGAGAATTTTCCCTTTAGCCGTGCTCATTTTAAAAGTCCAAATTCGCGTTTTAATAAGCCTCATTTCGAACGATAAAAGAGTCAGTATATTTCAATTTGTCGGCAAAGGTGAAGGTAAAATCGTTGTAGTTTTGACTAGGATCCGGGAAAAGATTCGAAAGACATTGATCGGAGCTGGAATGAACAGGGATTATCGCGATAAAGTAAATAAAAATCATCCCGAAAACTATACATAATATAAGCAAAAGTTTTCAGACAATGGGATAAATCAAAATATCCTAGATCCTAGCTTGGGATGGGGAATATTCACTCCATGTGTCTTATTTTGTACTAAAATATACAATGGTTGAGCTTGATTATTACTAACGCAGTAATAGATAAACTAGGTAAGTTCTCACTGAGCGCACTACACAGCGCAGACGCGAGTAATGGCACAATCGTAGATGGCCTTAATTCGCATCAGAGACGACGTAAATGTGGCAGTTCAGTGAAACGATGCGGTACGAAGTACGACTAGATCCACGAAAATAGCGGACCAAGTCTTCTAAAGTTTAACCCATATCAAACCTGCTTGCTCGATCAGCGTCTACATTTGTGCGTCTATGTGCGGGACGGGTATTAACACCTTTTACATAAACATTTTGCAAATTAGTTAATTACTAAAAGATTACATTCTTTAAATATCACGTTTCGCAAGGCAGATGTCAAATTACTACAAAACTAACTAACCATCACGCCGTTTCCCCACAGAGGTAGACAGATATGCCGCGAGGCGACGGCCTGGGCGCAATAATCGAAGCTATAAGTAAAGCGAAATAATCGAGCGGATTACCTAAGTGGCGGAATAAACCAGACGACTTCTATGTGCGAAAGTTGAATAGTTTTTCTTCCACTAGCGATTTACGTTATGTCGAAATTTCTATAGAGGTAATTTAATTAGTTAGGATAATTACCGTGGTTGTATCTGCCGGACTGGCGATACTTAATGTTTGTACTCGTTATTTTATTTTTAATTTTTCCCTGAAGGGAATGAATAACTCTAATTACTGTCTCTAAGGTGCAATTCTGTATCTATTTTAATTAATATGGCTCCTAAGTTGTATGTCTACATATTGAGCTTTATCTTTATGTTAATAACTATGGACACTGTGGACTTAGTGCATTTATATTTTGAACTGCAGCATTTCCTGTACGTATATAACTTACGTATGTAACTTACGATTCCCATTTAATGGATGATAAGTATGTTCCAATTGTCATTTTTCGTCCTTGCGCTTTGGAGGCATAGAAGAAGTTTTGTGTGAATGTCGGCGGGGCAGTGAGTACGGCCACTTTAGCATTATAAATGACGAAAATGGGTGGCGAAAGTGCAGGCTGATATGGGAGCTATTGCTTATAGAACGGCCCTGGGTGTGTGGTTGGTTCCTCTTCTCTGTGCGAGAATTGAATATTCAACAAGTGATAAAAACGTGTTACCCAGCGATAATTTTGAGTTCATAAATTACTTACGTACTTATATTCATTCTTTCAAATATACGTACTTTTTTCTTTTCTTTCCATTTCTTTCTCTTTTTAAAAATAATTATTCTCTTTTTAACTCTGTTTCACATTTAAGTTTGTAGGTGTGTAATATCTATGTTACAACTTATATATTTATATGGCGAACCAGGTCCTGCACACCTAACTTGCTTACGTTGGAATAAACGCATTATTATTATGTTATATTATATACGAGTGATATATTGAAAAATAGTCTGGATCAAAGAATAGCATTAAGTTTAATTCGTCTTGAGTGATTTTGTACATTGAATAATGAATTAATCATTATTAATCAATAAATCGCTAATTAATTTGCAGTGTTTCCGTGTGTCTTTCCGCAGCCACACCACGAGACAGTACTGTTAAATTTTTGGATTATGTTTAAAAACTTGAGCCATTATTTTCCGCAGATCTTGATTCGCTTTAGGGTTATGTATCGATAATGCTTTCAGCCAAGAGTATTTCGGCTGGGGTTATCGGCTGAGTGGATATCTGAATGCATCGAGTCATCGAGGTTTCTAAATTCACCCATCAATAGGGGTGGCACATTGTCTCAAACAATGACAGCATCCCAGTCTCTGAGCGGAGATCACATCTGCAAATACAAGCGCTTCGTAGATACTACGGGAAATGTCTATAAGATCCCAATATCGTTCGCACTTTGAGGCTGCAAACAGTGCGTCGAGGGTATATATCAGATTTGTACTTACTTTTGGCAGCTCAGCTGGCTCAGGACTGTGGGGGCCGTTGCGAGGTAGCTAACTTCTACAGAATGAAGCACTTTGTGTCATATGTACAATTTACAAGGAGTTTATTCAAGATAGTTACAAAGGTAAGTTGTGTGATGCTAATGTACGGTTAGTTAAAGAGTTTGCTGTAAACGCGGACTCGATTAAGGTTAGTACATATTTGTACGCGCGAGTCTAAACGTCGATCGTGTAACAATCCGATAAATCGCGACGCGTTACGCGGGTCTATGGTGTTGGCGGTCGAGCGAGCGGAACAGGAATGACGGTCTTGCCGCTTGCCGCCTGTAGGTCAGTTGGTCCCCCTGACCGCCAGATGCCGCCCGTGTGGTGGAATCCGCCACAATACAACCAAATGTAAACAAGTAATAAATAAAATAAGAATTCGAAAATGTAACAGTCGGGGTTGCCAGTTTGGCAGATATTTGATTACCTCCTAGTATGAATTTTGTGTATCTCGACGTCAAGCCAAAATCGGGTGATAATAGTAATAATAGTTATCAGAAAAGTATTTAAAAAAAAAACAGTCAGTTAAAACTGGCCAAAGTATCGATTGTGAATACTTGCTTTGGTCAAAAAGTGATATTTTCTTCCAAGCTGGAGCAGTTGGTTTTGAATTTTGGACAAAAATTTACAGAAGCATTATTCAGGATTACATAATAATAAAAAAAATTAAGAAAAATAAAGATTTGTAGCAACGGGAGTGAAAAGACCTTCACAGGGTGTAGATTTTTTTGATTTTTTTTAAATGCTTATAATTACTAAAACACATGACTTAGATTTGTAAATATTAGGTCCTTACATATGAAATTGGCGTTTAGTATGGGAGGAACATAAAGCCGATTTTTTTTATTATAATATATTTATTTAATCAAAGTATGTACCATTGCTATCTATGCACTTTTGCCATCTCACAGGTAGTTCATCGATCCCTTTACTAAAAAAACCATTCGGACGGGAATCAATAAAATCTTTGAAGGCGGTTTGGACTGCCCCATCGGAGTTGAATTTTTTCCTTTGCAAGAAGTTATCCAAATTTCGAAAAAAATGGTAATCTGTTGGGGCAAGGTCCGGAGAGTACGGTGGATGTCTTAGACATTCCAATTGAAGCTCCTCTAATTTGGTAGCCGTCTGTTGTGCAGTGTGTGGTCTAGCGTTATCATGAAGCAGCAGTGGCCTAGAGCGATTAACCAGCCTCGGTTGTTTAGCAGCTAGCTTTTCCATCATGGTTTGCAGTTGCTGACAATAGACATCTGCCGTAATCGTCTTGCCAGATTTAAAAAAGCTGTAGTGAACGACACCAGCACTAGTCCACCAAACGCTCACAAGTAACTTTTTTGGAGTCAATTTTCGCTTGGGGCATGGTTTGGCTGGTTCGGCAGGATTCAGCCATTGCGATGAGCACTTCCGATTATCGTACAGGATCCACTTTTCATCACAGGTAATGATTCGATTTAAAATCCCTTCATTATTGTGCCGGTTGAGTAATGCAACGCAGCAGTCAACGCGCGTTTGTTGATTTGCTTCACTCAATTCGTGAGGTACCCACCTTTCAAGCTTTTTCACCTTACCAATTTGCTTCAAGTGGATTAAAACAGTTTTATCACTAACACCGCAGCCTGCAGCTAACTCGGATGTGGTTTGCGATGGATCCGCTTCCACAATAGCCTTCAATTCTTCATTATCAACTTTGGTCTCCGGCCGTCCACGGGGCTTGTTCTGCAGGTCGAAATTTCCAGAACGAAAACGTTGAACCAAAAACACACTGTGTTTTCTTTTGTGGCACCGTCGCCATACATATCATTAATCCTTCGAGCCGTTTCTGCAGCACTGGTGCCACGGTGGAACTCGTACTCGTAAATAACGCGATATTTCAAGTTTTTCATTTTGTAAACTGAGTGACGCAAAGAAAAAAACAATTGAGGAAAAAACAAATGAATAATAATTTTCAAAACACAAATACATGAGTAAATAGCTGTATAAATTTGGATTTGGAATTTCTAACCAAAGAGAAGATATTTGAGATCAAATTTGCCAGTACGGCAAAACGCCAATTTCATATGTAAGGACCTAATATTTTTCTGGTAAGTATTAAGACTTGACCTATCACCCGATTTCAGCTTGTCATCGAGATACGGGACACACTGTATAAATGAAATTGAGGCTGCGTATTTGCAGGAAGATCAATCCCCATCTGTCAAAGCATTATCTCCCGACACATTGTATATGTAGTGCGTAAATGTGTGAGACAACAGATAGACGTGAATGAATGGTGAGATGGATACATAGATGACCAGAAAATACTCACGCTCGGTTAAATGTCGAGTTTGTTGCAAGTACGGGTTACAAAGAATACTGCGACTGTCAAGCGGTTCGAAGGAAGAGTAATCGTGGTACCGGCGTGCTGCCTGCAGGTACTTCGCCGATTGTATCGGGCTTCCGATTGGTAGTCTCGAGCGCGATTGGTCTATCGGCGCGCTCGAGGAGCTAGCGTCCGGGCAGGCCTAGATGCTCCACAATGACATGTTTTCATACGTTTTTTGCATATATTCGTTATCGATTTTTTAACATCACCCATGCAGTATCCAAATATTAAATACGTTTTTATAAAGTTTAAAAAAATATATATCTCAATTTTCTAACCATGAAAAACATAATTCATTATACTACCCTTCTTAGTTTCTCTATTAAATAATATTTTGACTTTTTTTTCTGACGTCTAAGAATACAATTGAAACTGCCGAGAAAAATTAATAAATTTGAAATCGAAACATTTTTTCATACAAATATTGATCAATTTCGAAGCTGCTTAACATCGAGTCATTTAATGTTTAATAATAATGGAAAATTATTAATTTTGATCGCAATAATGACCAAATCATGACGAAAATGATTTAGTAATCTATAGTCATCTACTCTACGTAGATGTTGATAGTTTTAGAGCTCTAGCTTTTGGGTAAATTGATGAAAAATTAATTACAAGATTCTACAAAGACAAATAGTTAAATAAAAGCATGTAAAAAAACTCAAATTGAGAGAAATTATGAATTTAATTACATACAAAATTAAATAAATACTTTTTTTCAATTATTGAGCAAGTTTTTGAATTAAAATTTTTAAAAATTGATTTTATTATTTGTTTGTATTAACTTATTAATAATTATTAATAAGTGGATACGATCAAATAATAAAATCAAATAAATTAATCAATTAGAAAGACATACAGAAAAATCTAATGACGAAAAAATATTTTGGCTACACCGGGATTCGAACCCGGGTCACCTCCTTTCCGGGGCCGGTGCTCTGACCACTAAGCTATAGGAGCCTTGTAGATTTCCGTGAATATATCGACCTTATATGTAATTCTCATTTTTATTAATTGATTAATTTTTATTTTTGTTCATAGAGCAATCCACTTTTTTGATACGGTAGTTCAAATTACTTTGCAATACTACCGCTAGATGGACGCCAGAATTAAACAATTAAGTCATTTTATTTGGACACATTTGATACAACCGATTTTAAATTCAAGAACACATTCATATTTGTGAAGTTGTAATTTTTCAGATCCATAACAAAGGCAATAAAAATCCGATTCTACTCGGATTTCGCTGGAGGAAGTCGCCGGATTTGGCAGTATGATCACTCCGTCAGATTTATGGAGAATCTTCATTGTGCAGTACAGACAACATACCATAGTACAGACGGTATACCGTAGTACAGACCGTAGTATGGATTTCACTGGCACGTGTTCCCAGCAAATGTGAAGCGGAACACGCTTCAAGAACTTGGCTCCTGGCCAGTCTGCTCAGTAGTCGGCAACTGTGGGAGTCGGGGACCTTGGAGTAATGATCAAAATTGGCTTTTTTATCGGCAATTTTCCACCGTTTTAATCGATCCTGAATAAGGTTACGAAACTAAAATGTGCATCGAGGACCATAAAGATATATATGCCTCATTATACAAGAATAATTTTGTCATGAGATTCTAAAATGATTTTCTTAGTCTTCCAAACAATCTTGAAGATTTTAGAAAGAAGTAGAATTTGCGAAATTATACCAGAAGCTTCGAGAAAATCGAATCTTTAAAAATACGCATCGTGTTGAATACTGTCATTGTTTGGCAGCGAAATATTGCAGACAAGCCAACTGGCCGGTATAAGCAGCGAGTTTTTATTTTTTATTAATGTTTTTTGTGTTTAGTTTATAGAAATCCATGTTTTTTTTTAATGAAATTTTAGTTAAATGTTAAGAAGTTCTATAGGTTAAGGTTATTTTAAATGTGACAGCTGTTTCGGATTGTAAGGCCATTCATTATCAATAAATAAAATAATTGAAATTTTAATAAATGTTAAGAAGTTCTATAGTTTAAGGTTATTTTAAATGTGACAGCTGTTTCGGATTGTAAGGCCATTATCAAATAGTGGATGTACCACGTGTAATCGACTTATTTATAAGCTAATTACTAATAAAGTTACTCCTTCCCCTATGGATGATAAGATGTTTTCGATGAAGCTCTATATAAAGATTCTTTTTTCCTTGGTATCTTTAAACGTCACGCTTAATTATCGAAATTTCCCGTTTTCTGTAGGTGATTAACTGAATAACTTTGAAAGGGCCTCTATTTAGACGTGATTTTATTTACGCTCATGAGATTATTACGTTAAATATTGTTTTAATTAATGAGCTTGATTTTGGGTTTCTTAAACATATTAAGAATACTCTTTTTAAGGAGCTAAACGTTACGAAATTTATAAAACTGAGAAAACTTTGGTGGCTGCGTCATGTGGAGAGAATGACCAAGCATCAAGCAGCAAAGTCCCCACTGAACTCAAGGCCGATAGGGCGAAGTAGCTTAGGAAGGCCAAAATTAAGATGGAGCGACATCATCCTCAAAGATACCTCTGCCATGGAGCTCTTGAACTGGAGAGAGCTGGCACTAAACCGAGATGTGTGGAGGAAGACTCTTGAGGAGGCCAAGACCCGCCAAGTGATGAGTGAAATATATTAAGAAGTGGAGAGAAGATTATTTTTTGTTGACTATGTAATGGCGTTATATTTGGATCATTTATGCGTTTATTGATTTCAAGTTGTTCAAGAAAACTCATTCTTAAACCTTTGGTTCCTCTGTGAAATTACGTTACTAGAAAAATATGTTACGTTTTACGTAAATGATGTAACTTTTATCAGATGCTACGTGTTTTTGATATCCTTTTATGGAATGGACGCTCACCGAATAATTGATAAGGCGACTTGAGGCATTCGAGATGTGAATCCAAAGAAGAAAACTCAAAATAAGCTGGGTGGACACAGTTATGAATGAAAATGTTATGTATGGTTCAGATGAATAAAGAAAAATAAGCAAATGAAACAATAAAAATCCGAACACTTCAATATCTCTGACTTGCGATGGGGCATCTAGAGAAGCGCAAGATTTTGCAACACGTAAAGCAAGTAAAGATTTTTGGAAATAGGGGCCTTGGAAAAAAGAGAACAACATGGAAACTCCACTTCTAAAAAACCTAAGACAGTGATTTGGCCAGTCTACTGCAGAGCTATTCCAAGCCTTAGTAAATAAGGTTCTTTACGGCAACACAATAGCCAAGAAGAAGAAGTAAGTATTGTAAGATGATCTAGATACCATGGCTGCACTGAAGACCGCTTGACCAAGTTGGGACGGACATGTCCAAGGAACGCACTCTCCAAGGTACCCGAATGTGGCACTACCAGCAATCCCAAGTGACGCGTCTTCCTCGTGGAAGACCTCGAAGAACATGGGACAGCATTGGTGAAGAGTACCCGATCCAGCAAGTCTGCCACCAGATGCCATGAGTCCACATGTCAAAGACATTGCACGATACTTTGATGTCTAATAATTATTATTAGTATGACTAATAATTATCAGTCATCAAAGTAAATTTCAATTTAATAGTCAAAAATCAGGTGGTGATTACATTTTGAAATTCGTTAATGCTAGCACGTAATGAATTATTCATTAATAATTGCTTCCAAGGGAAATTGATTACAATATAATGGTTTCTCTATTAGTATAAGTACTAGAAGGTCTTCAAAGGAAAAGCCAAGTAATTTATGTCTTATTAACCTTTCGATTACAATCGTTAACCTTCCATCGGGCTCTAATTACATCGACGGACAATTTTCTCCGAATAGAGTAGCAGACTAAGAGCCAGCGACCTAAAATATTTTATGTAGATGTACGCTATATTAGGTAATAAGGTTTAAATATCAAGACATTTGAGGTAGGGGGATTTTGGCAGATAACAGCTACTAAATAAAAAAAACGAGCTAGCCTTACAGTAGTCGCATATGATGTGTAACATTTGATATCTCACAATTAAAAATATCTATTGAGAAATTAACATCAAAATTTAAAAAAGCTAATACCTATGTTTTTTAATTAGTAAATAAAAGTAAAGAAAATGTATGTGCATTTATTTATTATTGAATTTTGCCGCACTAGTTAGATACCATAAATCTACATACGCATTTTGCTTAGAAATGTGTTTGGTCAATTATATGTTTTTATTTATTTTCATAGATGGCGGTAGTGTGCCGCAAAACATATTGTAGGAAAACTTTGAATAAATATTTAAGAATAATCACATAAATTACATAAAATTTGAGAATGTAAATCATTAAGTAGTTTTGTTTACATTAATGTAAAAAAAATTAAGAATTTATTGGATAGTTTCCAAGATATAAGCCGAAATACATCAAAGTTACAACATCCACACTTGACACCAGCCTTGTAACATATATACAAAGTCAGAAGGCTTGACGTGGCACTTGCTGGACATTGATTTGTTTATAAACGATAATTTTTTTCCATCGCGCGCGTTTTATTTCCTGTTACGCATTTTCGTCCCTTTTCACATAATCACTGCCACAGATTGCAGGAAAGCGAGAGGAAAGATGTTATACATCAAAAAATAAGTGAGCGACACATTACAATTTTGGGAGTTTTTGTGGAGTGTTTCGTTACTTTAATAATGAAAAATATAAAAAAAAAGTGAAATTGTCAATTTTTCCATTTAATCGTATTTAAACCCTAATAAAACAGCACTGTTGGTTATAAAGTATGGTCAGGGCCCAACAAGTATTCCTCCAGTTACTCTGAACGGTGTGGTCCTGAAGGTGACCGAAAGAACAAAATATCTAGGACACATAATTACAAATAATCTAATGGACGACGATGATATTGTCAGGCAAAGACGAGCTCTCAGTGTGAAAGCGAATATGCTGTGTAGAAGGTTTCGTCTTTGTAGCACCGCTGTAAAAAGAACGCTCTTCCTTGCCTTCTGTGCAACGTTATATACATGTGAACTCTGGACAAATTATAAAAAGAGCAGCATAGAAAGACTTCGCATACAATATAACAACGCCTTTCGTATGATGTTTGGCCTTCCCAGATATTGCAGCGCTTCCGGTATGTTCACTGAGGGGCGTGTTCCCAACTTTGCAGCCCTCATAAGATCCAGGGTGGCAGGGATGAGGGAAAGGATATACAGCTCCGGAAATATCCTTATCCTGGAAGCCCGTCTTACTCCAGCATCCAGCATCGATGCACACTGGAGAAAGATACTGGCCCCGCATAATTGACTTGCCATCGCTCGCTAAAGCCGATATTTTACCATATATTTCTTTTGATTACTTTTAATACTTCTCTTCTATTTTATATGATTTTACTATTTCTCTTTTGTTTTATATAATATTTTTAATGTGTGTATTTTCTTTTATATGGAATGTGTGGGATTGCACGAACCTCCCCACATTCTGGAATAAAGCTATATTTATTTATTTATTATTATTTATTTATTTAAACATGTCGCTCTGCATTCTCGTCATACGCAAAGTGGCATTTTTGCCACTGAAAAAAATAAATAGTAATGCAATTATTTCTAAAAATAATGATCTTTTTCTGTACACATAATTTTGATACTGACTATTGTAGGATTATTCAGCGTGGAATCTTTTCATTCATAAGCAGGCTCGGCATTCGCTCTTCTTCGCACTATTCTAGGCATTTTTCCGAAAAGTAAAGTGGATCTGTGTGACGGTAGCCTTTGATTGTTTGAATTTACACTAAGTGCACAAACAAGTCTCATTTATTTTTTATTTATTTCAAAAAATCCTTGTTTACAAATAAAGGTACTTAATACTAATTTAACAATAAAATAAATTACACTTTTTTTTTTGTGTTAAATTTGTGGATTATGCCACTCTACTAGGCTACGCCTGTCCCAGAGTGGGGTTATAGAACACAATTATAATATTTTTTGAATTCGTCAGTAATATTTATTTTCATAAGGTAGTAATTATGTATCTACAAAGTATCAAGTGCAGTGTTAGTGGTAAGTTGAGTGAGTCATAAGTCCAAGTGTAAATATGTGTAGAATAATTGTTTAATGAAAAAAGGGTTAAAGTTTTGTTTAAGATTATTTTTTATTTTCCTTAATTAATTTATTTATTTATATAGGCATATATTTTTATTTGTATCAAAATGTAGTCGTGCGGTAGCCCTGCGCGAGAGGTTATCGCCAAGATTTGATTGTGACACTCGCTCGACTGCCTTCGCCCCCTTTTGTTTTGAATCAGTGCCCCCGAAACGCCGTCAATTGTTTTTGCTTGCGATATGAATCCCAACCGTCGTGTTTTGTGGTACGATACCCCCCCCCCCCCTTCCCTCCTCCCCGACGGCGCTGACAGGACTCTCTTAACAGTACATTATTCAAAGTCACGAACATTTGCGTCTCTCGCCAGAAAAAGATTTCGAACACCGCAGAGTACCGATTTTGAAAACTAGTCAGAATCGAATATTTTCCGAACAACCGGAAGTTTTTAGAATTATCTGGAAACATCTTGAAACTGACTGAGTGCACGGAAATGTACGAGAATATTCGAGAGAAAACAATTATCACGAATTGAGCGGCAGCAGGTGCGAGGGAACAGCATTGTTTTAACAAGTGCGAAATCCACAGAAAGCAAATGGGCGGAACAGTTATCAGAAATCAGTTTGTTTCACATAAATTTGTTAATATATTCATTATAATTGTCCAATTATTAAATAGCGCTGAATTTTTCCTCTGTAGTGGTAGACGTGTATTGAAATTCCTCATAGAAAATTCTATTAATTCCAAGCAATTGTTTATAACTTTAATTACTTGCTCTATATGTAGGTTATTTTTTTAATAAATGTATCTTTGAGGTCGTGCATTTTTATGATATATAATATAATAGTGTTTCAGTTTAGTTTTCATCCAGTGATCTCAAGTTTAATAAAGGTTTTGTGAAAATTGTGTTTCGTTTGGAACTTGAAATGGATATATGAAATGTATTAACAGTAACACAATACTTATACAAACAGATCAGTTCATACACATCGATGCAATGGTGTGAAACCACTCGAAGTGATAGAATTAAAGTACCTAGGCTCAGTACTCGCAGCCGATGCAAACATTAAAGCTGAAGTTACATACAGAACCCGTGTAACATGGCAGAAATGGTGATAACTCACTGGAGTTTTATGCGATAACCGTATACCTGTGAGGACTAAAGGTTTTGTGTACACCTGCAATGATCTAGAGCTGAGAATGCAGGACTGCTAAGAAGATGCACAAGCAAAAACTGCATACCAGGGAAATGAAGATGCTTAGATGGTCTGAGGGTGTAACAAAGCTTGACAGAGTGAGAAATGAGCATATCAGGGGTAATTTAAGAGTGGTCCCTGTCTCTGAAAAGGTGAATAAATCAAGATTGAAATGGTGTAGCCATGTAATGAGACATGGAGATGATGCAGTGTATAGCACACTCAAAATACAAGAGACAAAACGAGGTAGAGGTTGATCCAGCGCCATATGGTGGAGAAGTGTAGAAAAGGACCTGACGAAGCGATAGCCCAGAACAGGGAATCGTGGAAAAGAAAAGTAAGGAGAGTCGACCACAAATTAAATGGGAAGCAGGTGAAAAGAAATAAGAAGTGTTTTATTTGGATAATATTTATAACTAATTGTTATATCTTTAGGTGGTAGCGAATTTACTTCGGGACTTATTTATTGCAAACGTATAAACTACACTATACACCGTATAAACTACACTAATTTTATAGCCAAGGTGAAGATTTAAAAATTTATATGTTTTTGACTAAATTTTGTAGAATGCCATCCGTACTACACAAGCGCCAATTGCTTTGTGCTAGTATGATATACAAATATTTTAAAAAATAATACGTTCGTTTGGAATCACGAGCAAATCACCATGACACTTCGGCTCCACGAGGAAGGAACTTCTCACGCCCAAGTGCTCCGATACAAGTCGGATATTTCATAAAAATGCTGAATACAGCGAGCTCACTAAGTGACAGCTGCCCCCCAATTGGCCGCTGGCCAGGGCCGAACTATATTATTGAACACCCAGCGCAGGACGGGACCAACCACCACGGAGAGACAGGGCCGCCGCGCCGAATAGGGCGATTTTTTTTTTTTTTTTTTTTTTTTTTTATTTGTTTACGCCCATTAGGCTTTTACATAAAGAGTATAAAATAAATTTCAAAAAGCACATACATTAAAAGTTTCAGGAATAGCACCAAATCATGAGTATAAAAATTAAAAATGTAGAGTAGGTAACGAGCAGCAATGCGTATAGGCTTTTACATAAAAAAATATATCATAAAATTAAAAAGAACATACATTAAACGATATAAATTACAAGTAGCAAATTATTAAAAGTACCAGGAATAGCACCAAAACATGAGTACAGAAATTAAAAATATAAAGTACAAAGCGGCAATGTGTACGAAGAATATATATTACCCACCATTACATATTAACAGCTGAAGTCAGTATTCAACATAATGCCGCACCTTCAGAATTATAGAGAACTAATTCTTTCAGGAATTCATTATCATTATTGAGTGGCTTGATACATAACTGTAGTAAGGTTTAGAAAAAAAATTATTTTGAATTTTTAAAAAGTAGATATAGCCAAACATCGATGCTTGATGTAATGCCTTCATAAATCTTGAAAGTTCTGCCAAAAACATGGGTCTCATAGTAAACCAGCAGAAGACCAAATACATGGCCATGGGATATACCCAATAAATCCCAACTCTCTCGTGTGGAAGTCAAAATTTTGAAACGGTTCAAACGGGTCAAAATTTATATACCTAGGATCCCTGATAATAAGCAGCAACAATACTACAGAGGAGATCCAGAAGCGCACAGTGAGCGCAAATCGCTGTTTTTTCCGCCTACAAAAGCAGATAAAATCCAGACTGCTGTCCAGAAACACCAAGATATTAGTGTACAAACACTTATTAGGCCAGTGCTCACGTACGCAGCTGAGACGTGAGTACTAACTAAGAGGAATGAGCGAGCACTGGACGTTTTTGAAAGAAAAATTTTGAGGCGTATCTTCGGACGGGTTCTAGAAAATGGACTTTGGCGCAGACGTTACAACAATGAGCTCTATACTCTATTTAAGGAGCCAAACGTCACAAAATTTATAAAACTGGGAAGACTTCGGTGGCTGGGTCATGTGGAGAGAATGTCGGAGCATCAAGCACCAAAGTCCCTGCTGAACTCAAGGCCAATAGGGCGAAGGAGCTTAGGAAGGCCAAAATTAAGATGGAGTGACAACGTCCTCAAAGATACCTCTGCCTTGGAGCTTCGAAACTGGAGAGAGCTGGTGGAGGAAAATTATTGAAGAGGCCAAGACCCACCAAGGGTTGTAGTGCCAAGAATGATGATGATGATAGCCAAATACAGGCACTTTATACAAAACTTACGGATTTAAGAATATTTATTCAATATTTTCTCAAAACCTAAAATTTTTAGTGAGGTCCCTATAATTCTAATGTATTAATTATATGTATTATTGCGATTTTTTATTAACCATATTCTTATGTTTATGTTCTGAGAACACAATCACTGGATTTGTGTGGACTGCCGGATTATAATTCTGCATGGAATGTTGGATTACTCCGTGGATTAGTATAATTTATTTATTTATTTGATTTTGGGGAAAATTAACAGCAAAACAACAATCTTAAAAATATGAAATAATGGTTTTTACAATTATGCCAATTATACACTGAATATAATAATTTATTTTAACTTACTTTAATAGCGAGTGGAGAGGGTGGAGGGGAATGTGGGACGGGAGTAGAAGGGAAGATATAATGTACGAATTAGTTTGGGTGCGGTAGTGTAGATTTTATTTGTTTTATGTTTCTTATTGTTGAGTTGAAAATGTCAATGTGGTGATAGTTTGTGTTAAATGAATTTGTGAATCTGTACATAAGGGAGTTTTCTTTTGAATTGGTCTTACAAAAGGGGAGATGAAAAGTAGGCGAATGTCTGTTATATCATTATATTGTTGAGTGATCGCGGCGGTGGGAGACTAATAAACCACTAAAAATTTGTTAAAGTTTTATTTAACATATAAAGTCACTGAATATGAAATTAACTGAAGCAGTATATGCAATTTAAACTAATTATCACTAACGAGGAATATTCGCACGTCTGTTAACACTTTATTCGCCGTTTCTTGTCACACTGATCGCTATCGAAATCTTCTCGAACGCCGGGTAGGTACTCTCGTAAATTATTTCGCTGGTTGATAAACGCTCATCGGATCGCTGTTTATTTGTAAACGTTCACGTATTGCTTTTTGTCTCTGCTTTCTTTTTAATGTCAAAATAAAACTGATTCGCCGCGTGTGTCGAAGTTTCTGATTTATTCTCGCGTGTTCCAGACATTACCAGAACCTTTTAATTCACTGTTAAACTCTCAGAGTGTTGGAAAATCCTTCATTATGTACACTTCTTTCTGCTTATATAGTATCGTGAATTTTTTCAAATTTGAAACTGAATAAAAATTCATTGACAACTAGATTCGTTCTTGATCTTGTGAAGTCCTTGGACAGGCGATTTGGTATAATAGTTTGTATACGACGCATTAATATGAAACAGTGAAGTGGGACCCACCACAGACCCAGGGCCGTTCTACGAGCAAAAGCTCCCGTATCGGCCCTACACTTTCGCCATCCAGTTTGGCATTGTTTTAATGCTAAAGCAGCTTCCTCGCTACGCCGCTGATGACGCAAGCACTCGTGCGACGCGGCGAGGAAACTGCACTAACCACTTCACTGTCTCTGGGGTGCGTTACGAAAAACAATTTATTCAAAGAAAATAACAATACATAAAAACAAAATCACAAGTAAATAACAAAATATAAACAAAGGCCAGAGAAATACAAAGAAAAGAAAATAGCAAAGCATAAATATCAAACATCAGAAAATAACAAAGCATGAATATAAATAAAGCAAAATAAGATAAAATATAGAAGATACAACAAAATACATAAATACATTGTATGCAAAGGAAGAATAATGTATAATGTGTGTGGAATATATGAATGAGTATTGAAAAATACATGGGTGACAGCTAATCAGGAATGAGAAATAATTAAAAAAATTGCACCGTAGAGACAGTATCGAGTGCAAATAGTCACTCCCCTGCGGGAAAAGAAAGAAAATAAAAATAAAATACATCGCAAACATACAATTAATTAATATGAAACATTGCCAACAATGAAGCGCTTCGAGTAGGTACTCGGATCGTTATCAGCGCAGTCAAATCGAGGACATCAAATAAACAGCTGTTTCGGCTGCATTTACACGGGTCCGCTTGTGTAATATGCAAATGTGGCATGCAACAATTCCAGTAGGTTTATGACGCGTAAAATATTTTAATCTCAGAAGAATAATAAACGAAAAAGTGACAAAATATATACAATCTTCTGGTTTGTGTTTTCTAAGGTATAATTCTGTGTTTTTACGACCTTCCTGGCCCACGTTTTGGATCCCAGGCAGGGTCCATCATCAGAGCTGATCTGAAAAACATGGCATAATACCTCAGAAAACCAAGAAATATTCTTAAAACAAATACATATCATACTCGTTACCACTTCATATTGTCAAGGGATCGAGGCCGTGGGAGACGATTAAAGTTTTATTGATTTAATTATATCACTGGACACCAATTTTACCGTAGCACCGTTTATTAATTTTCACCAATTTCGTAATGCGCACTAATTATCACTAGAATATTCCAAACACGTACTTTTTGAATTCGCTGCTTTTTGATTTGCATTATTCCTGATTCGTTTTTGTTGTCGCTTAATCTGACTTTTACTAAATGTCAAAGCAAACTGTTCAAGCACCGATGCCGCCGTATCTATGGACCCGTGTTTTAGACGTTTCACGAATCTAGTAGACCATCCATTTTAGTCTAAAAAGTGAAAAGAGCTGTAAAATCTTCTTATACTATCCTCCTGATAATACGTAAATCATATTATAGAAAAAATCACACATTCAGCATAAGAAACAGAACAAAACAATTTAGAAACATTCGATACTCATTAAAACCTACAGAATAACATAAAACAGAATAACATCACCAACAATCAAATACAACCCTCCACTTCAACCCTTTTTACTATGTGAATATGTTATCATTTCCACCTCCACTGCATCTATAACTCAAACATCAGACACTCACTCCCACACAATACAGTCTACGCTCACCTGAAGAAGGAAACGTTTCCGAAACATGAAGTAACGACCTTCTAAAATAAAAATATTGGACTTACTTACCGTCAGGCCGTTTCTCCGCGGGGTAAGCAGAGAGGATATAGCCCCTCACTCCTCTGCCCTTACACACAATTCTCGCCTCATTCACATTCATCATCTTCGCATACAAGCTCCACGACTGCTCCAGCCTCCAGTATCTGATTAGTCAGGTCACGCCACGTCTTCCGCGGTCGTCCTCTCTTTCTGGTGCCGTCAACGTTTGCGTCACATATATTTCTTGCCATTCTTTCCTCGTTCATTCGCTCACCATGCCCAAACCGTCTGAGAGACCCTTTTTTTCATTCTATGGACTATGTTAAGGTCAGTTTTACATTCTCATTAAAGAGTTAAGGTTATTATTACGGTTGGCATATTTATATTTATGTGTTAAAGAAGACGGATATTTTATAGGAACCGTATATTTCACTGAGAAGCAAATCTCGACGTTTCTTATCCAGCGTCATCAGGAGAGCGTCCTATTACCGCGGGGACGGATGCCAAACTGCTTACATTCTTTCCTAACATCTCCATAAATGGATTTTTCACACATACGTTTAAGTGATCTCATCTCTACCACATTTAGTCTTCTGCCAGCTCCAGACTTTTCGCACATACAACTAAGTGACTTTGTGATGAATTTAACCTGCCAACCTATTACAAGAAATAAGAAATAAAATAATAATTATATCGAATATCTCCAAAAGAACTATTTAAGATTAATTTATTACTTGTGTTGTGAGAGTCACGACTGCGCCACTGACGACAGGACGTCGATTCAAAAAAATAATAATATTATTCGTATTGGAGAAAAGTTTCACTACACCCATGTAGACGCGTAAATAGATGTTGGCTCGTGATAGGCCTGATTTGTCACATGATAGAAATTAACCAATGAGATCTTTGGTGGAGGGGGAAGCTTCTAGAAGGAATTTCCGATGGAAAAAAGTTTATAAGTAGGTGTTGGAGCGTTAACTCGAGAGTTTTTTGAAGGGATTTCAACCGTTAGGCCACGCTCGTTTTGTTTGTTTCGCGCGTTTTTTTCGGTATCTGAGATATAATTTCCAAAGCAATTGGTTTCGGTATTTAACAATCAGTTACGAAAGCATCCAAATTCTTCGCTGTTATAGTGTCAAAATGTCAGTATTAAAATATAGGATTATTACAAATGCCTGCGTTTTGACGCATTTTCGAAAGACAAACAAAATTTTATCTGTTATGACGCTATCATACAAGCGTCAATATAGAGCGAAATAATTAACGTCTGGTTTATAGTCGAAATTTAGGGATGCGTTACTTTGTCTTGTGCTTCGATTGTTTTAAAATCATTTTTGAATTTAAATCGGGATCTCATTATTGGAATAAAAACAGTTAGGATTCTTTTAAATGTATTTATAACCATCGAGAGAATGAAGAAGAGATATGTGCCAAATGGGAAGCTGGAGGAACAAGATTCACACTTATGCAGAGTCTGGAGGAAGGGCCTTCTGAGCTACGGATTCAAGCCACTACAAGATTTCAGGATGAGTACCTTTTTAGTCTATATAATAGTATTGTTAAACTGTTTCTAAATGTTCTAAAATTTTTCTAAAGCAAATTTATCTACAGTTAATATCGAAGTAGGCAGTATATTCTTAGGAAAGATACATATTTAATTTCAATAAGCATAATTCAAATCATTTGAAAGAGGATTTAAAATGTAGTCGAATTTGGTTGTTTTGAGATTGCGTCGTTCGACCCCTGGGAGACGTTCAATCATGAGGACAAAAATCCATAATTACGTGCATATTCTCTATATATAAAGAACTGGTTCTAACTAGAGAATTTCAAAAAGTACAGATGGGTCATTCCTCAATGGGGCGAAATTACACCTGTACATGATTGAAGGAAGTAACTTCTAGGTGAGAGCGCTGTAGTTGCGAAATAGTTAATTCCGACTTGTATGAATATGAGAAGAGACAGTGTTTGACTGAAAGCGGTAACCAATTCATTTTTAGATTCATTATAAATAATGCAGTTAGGATTGAAATAACAAGACTCGTCTTGCGATGGCATCGTTCAGTTTTGGTGGTAGCAAGCATGGAGTATAAAGACCATGATATACGTCCGACAATGGGTTTATAAGTAAGGCTTTATATACCTGAAAAGGAGACTGCCCGAAATAACTCATTAGGTATGACGTTTGGTCCGAAGTCTGTGTTGTTGACCCCCGGAATTAGTTCGGCGTGATTTCTGATGGATCAGTTATACTAGAACAACCAAGAGTTATCCAATATATTTATGAGAAGAGACAGTGTTTTTCTCCAAACTATAAATTGTATATAGAAGCAGCCAACAAAAGTAAGCAAATTTAAAAACAAAATGATATGTAAATGTGCCTTTTCTTTCAGATATTTTACGGTTCTGTTATGGTTAGTTATTCCAGTAAATGTAAACTCTAAACAATAAATTTTATACGTATTGTAGTTAAGTCCGAATTAAAATTATAAGTATATTATTATCTTTGTATGTGTAAATATAGAATTTCCAACACGTTTTCTGAAATATTAGGGTTGCCACGTGCGTCACAATAGAGGGGGAGTTATAGACTAAAGACGATATCACGAGCCAATAACTTAGACGTTTCTATAGTAATTGAGTGAGAGTATAGTGATTTATTTATTTATAAATTAGGAAAAAACGACATCATGAGCCATTTAATAGATAATCTAGTATAGAGAGATATCCTGGTAAACTAGGATAAAAGCCATTAGGTAGTATTTGCATTTAGAATGAAACTTGCGGTAACTTAATAGGATTTTGATATTAATTAAACATCGATAAGAAACATTACGACCGCATCGCGTTCTTACAAAATAATCCTTTCAGTTCATTCAAAACGGATAATTCTAACCTTTTACCTACGTAGAGATACTTATAGGTTATTATCTATTTTATAATGTGTATTTCGGAACAGTACGATCGAGATCAGTAAGAGTATTTTAGGTTGCGTATCTGAATTAGAACTTATATTAGATGGTTTATTAATTTCGGTTAAATTTAAAAAAATTTTAGTTGGTAGCTTCGGTTCGGTGAGCCAAGGCTCAACCACCTTATACACGGTTAGGTCAGGTTTTTCACAACTTCATCTCAACCGCATTCTGTCTACTTTTTTCGTTAGTATTGGAAAATTATAAAAAATAGTATTTTTATTCCAATTGCTTAAGCAACTTTGTATATTGACATTTTAAAAAATTAATTTTATTATTTGGTTTAATATACTTACATATATAATATATATAGATATATATATATATATATATATATATATATATATTAATTTACACCTACATGTTCGGAAAAACCTTTTCATCGTCAGAGTATTTTATAAATGTCAAAATGAATGATGTGTTTTTTTTTTCTTGATAAGGTACATAAAATTATTGCAATTTTTTTAGAATTCGATTAGTAGTTAAATTTAATTGATTATTAATAAATTTTGTTTACTTTTATTATTATTATATATTTTATAATATAATTTCTTATTCAATTTCAGACCAAAATTATTTATGCGTAAAATAGAAAGTCCTATATTTTTTATCAAAACCGTGATCACTTTCTGATAAATGATTTGCAAATTCAGAAAAACCACGATTATTCACACATCTCAAATGCTCTTTCACTCTTACATTACAATTTTTTTAATAGTATTTCGAAGCCCAGTTCGGCACTGTCCAGCCGAGTCCAATATGTTGTGATGAAGAAATAGATGTTTCTAAATTTGCCCAGAATTACGAGCGACAATCTGATGTTGTCATATTTCAAGCTGTCAGTTCCAGAGCGCGCTCATTCACGGCATGGTCGATGCTTTATTGACGGCATGTGCGCGGCCGTAGTACGAATTTTAGGAAAATAATGACTGACTTCAAACAAATCCTAGGTATATAATGACCGACTTCAAATAAATCCTAGGTATGTAATGACTGACTTCAAACAAATCCTAGGTATGTAATGACTGACTTCAAACAAATCCTAGGTATGTAATGACTGACTTCAAACAAATCCTAGGTATATAATTTATTTTTATTTTTTTATTTTTATTTATTTATTTATGGGAAACTAACAGTACATATAAAGAGGTTATACATGATTATTGAACAGTATAGAGACCATCTTACAAGTTTTCACAGAATTAACCTAAAGCAACAATAACTTGAGTTATAGAATAAAAAACAAAAAAAATTAAAAGTTTTAAGTTATGGACAAACTATGAGAGTCAAAGAATTAGAGGTAAAAGGAGAATAAGGAATGGATAGGAAAGGACAAATCTACTTAGTAAAAAGGACAAGAGATAAGAATAAAAAGACGTGCAAAAGATATATGTATAGCATAAAGATATCTGATCAATACATCTGCATATATATATATATATATATACGAGGTCTGGGCAAAAGAAAGAATGTTAATTAGAGAAAGATACAAGATAAAAAATTACATAAACGAAGTCGGTTCAAAAGAATGAAGATGGATTAAAGAAGAGGAAAAAAAGAAGGTTTATGATGACTGACTTCAAACAAATCCTAGGTATTTTTACATGTGAGAAGGACAATCGAATAAGTATGTGTTTATATCGCGCATGCAAAACTTTCAATATTAATTGGATCGATATTGACCTCTTCAACATTGGTCTTACTGAATTTAAAAGAATACTTTAGATTACATGTACTAAATCAACTTTTACCATTCACTCACTATACCTTATCTTCTCTTTCTCCACCCCTATCCTGACTCCTACCTTCTCATCCTTTTTCACTCATTTCTTGATATACTTTTTCTTTTTTCACATTCAATTACTTACCATTATTCAGTCTTAGCAATGTTTGTTGCTTACTACTATTCATTAATTAATTCAAAATAATTACTTAAAAATGTTTTATCTAACTTTGTTCTTAACATCTGTGAATCTTTTTAATTGGTCTATGAAATGAACACTATGCTTTTAGAATATATGTTTAAACAACTGTTAAGATTCCTTAATAAATAAATAAATAAAATGTTTCGTTGTTTCTATATGATCTAGTATATCAGAACGTATATGCTAGACTCCAATTTTTTAAGGCGATATGTGAAATTTTTTATTTTTTTTAGTTAATTTAATATAAGATACAATTGCAAATCTTACAAATTCATTTTTTTAAATAATTTGTAGTCATGTAGACCTCGTCAGTGAAGGGAAGCTCTTGAGTCTGAAGAGGGAGCCACAGTTCTTATTTTGTATATATGTACATACGCGAGCCATTTGATAATTCGGTAATCAAAGGTAATTTGATGATGAAATGTTGAAGTATTTAGAAAAAAACTATATGTTTCAATGATTTATGAATTTAAGTTGGATTTTAGGAAGGTTTTAATTTTTTTTATTAGTTCTGAAACTATTAAATAAATGGCTTTATAAATATAGTGGTTCTGCATTTAAGTTGTTTTAAATTTAGGCATTATGATTTTTTTTCCATTTATCTTCATTTTTTTTCATTTATAGTTTTCTGTGAGGTTTTCTTCTTTATATATTTTATAGATAGAACATTTGTTCTTATATAAAAGTAATAAACTGAACATAATTTACAATAATTAAGAAAATATAAACATTATATTTTCTTAATTGTTGTAAAATAGTACAACACAAGAAAATATAACCCCATATCACCAAACCCGAACCGGTCGTTCAACGCATATTGCTACGGCCGCTCCTCCGTGGAATGCTTTAAAATACATACTAGGGCTTAGCAAAGACGCGAACCAATGTTCCGTCACTTTGACGGGTTGCTGCTAGTTTTTAATATTAAACTTACTATCAACACTTTTTCTTATTTCCAAAATTTACAATTTACCTTGGAGTTTTCAACAAATTAGTGGCGAAAACCTATACTCTTGTTAATTATTGTATAAATTATTTTAATTAAAGCTTTAAAGTTTTTTTCCTTTTTTAAAAGATGTAACACAAAAAAGTATAGACACCCAAATGTAA
Organism: Agrypnia vestita; assembly: GCA_016648135.1. Taxonomy (NCBI): domain Eukaryota; kingdom Metazoa; phylum Arthropoda; class Insecta; order Trichoptera; family Phryganeidae; genus Agrypnia; species Agrypnia vestita. The sequence continues at coordinate 96,015 of JADDOH010012143.1, forward strand.
ATTTTTGTTTACGCATACTCAAAAAAAAGTATTTTTATTAAATATAAGCTTCTAGATCTTGCTGAGACTTACACAAAAAGCTTTATAAATTCTACGAAAAATTTCATTGAATTTTTTTGCTTTTAAATTTGAATGAATATCTCGCAACTTAAGAATGGCAGCGGTACAGAGAAACGAAATACATAATTTAATATTCGGAGGCTGACATAATTCTATTACTTTTTCAGTTTTCTTGATAAAATGTCCAAAAAAATACTTATTTTAAAATATGTTTATACCAGAAGAAAAGCAGACATTTTGAGGAGGCGCTGGGTGGGCAATGGCGCTCATTTCTCCATATCCAACATCCACGCCCTAATAGGAAGAGACAAATAAGCCAAGAGGCTTTGTCAGAATATTTTTTTAAACTAATTATTTATTTAAATTTTGAGGCGTATCTTCGGACCGGTTCTAGAAAATGGACTTTGGTGCAGACGTTACAACAATGAGCTCTATACTCTATTTAAGGAGCCAAACATCACAAAATTTATAAAACTGGGAAGACTTCGGTGGCTGGGTCATGTGGAGAGAATGTCCGAGCATCAAGCACCAAAGTCCCTGCTGAACTCAAGACCAATAGGGCGAAGGAGCTTAGGAAGGCCAAAATTAAGATGGAGTAACAACTTCTTCAAAGATATCTCTGCCTTAGAGCTTCGAAACTGGAGAGACCTGGCATTATACCGAGATGAGTGGAGGAAAATTATTGAGGAGGCCAAGACCCACCAAGGGTTGTAGTGCCAAGAATGATGATGATGATGATGATTTATTTAAATAAATTGATTATTTACAGTATTTTATTTACCTTTTAAACAAAAAGCTACAGTTGAAGTATAAAATATGAATGCGTAAGTGTCCATAGAGTGACCAACAAAAATATTCAAAACTAGCTGGTCGTACCCGGCGTTGCACGGGTTAAGGATTAAGTAAAAAATAAGTTTGTGAGGGAAAACAAAAGGTCCGCTCTTCTCGAAACAACAATGTTTCCATCTAATGTTAACATAAGTTATTGTTACATAACTGTAATACTTAGATAAATGGTATTGCAGACTTTTTTGTAGATATTAATGTCCTCTATAAAACTGTAGTACATTACTTTGCTCTATTGGCAATAATAAGGTTTTTTTTCGTAATTTTTTCACACGTTATCGAAGTTTTCATACGGATCCCTAACATTTTTGAAAATATTCTATAGCCTATATTCATCAGGGATAATATAGGATTCTGAATGTGAAAGAATTTTTCAAATCGGTCCAGTAGTTTCGGAGCCAATTCAATTCAAACACACAATCAAATCTTTCCTCTGTATAATATTAGTATAGATATAGATAGATATGAAACTGGACACAAAATATAACAAAACGCAACACCCGATACATGAGACATATGTCCATTGGAAAACAAATGAGAATTAAGATATAAATACAATAAATAAATAAGACAAAGTACATGTGGCATATAACATAAAATGTAACATATAACATAACAGAGAAAGACCGAAAAATTCATGGGTGGCGCAAGGCGATGGTCAGATGCAGAGACTCAGATTAGGTGACGTCATCCAGGACGTACCCAGACGTAACAGAAGAACGTACAGCCTAAGAATGATATAAAGGGAGCTGACCTCAACAATCGACGAAGACAGTGAGTTGGGATGACGCCAAAGAGACAAAGACTAATGATTGAATAGCAAACGGCCCAGGCTAAACGCTCTGCTAATTCTACAGCGCCTGAAGTCACTACGAATATGCCATGCATTCACGTTTACCCTAGTCATATCCACATTAAAATCTCGAAATTTGTTTTATATGTTTATAAACGGTGTAAAAATAAACTTATGTAAAAAAGATATACTGGGAGCGTATTTGAAATCACTCTGGGAAGATAATTCAGAACATACGGGATGTAGTTACAATCAATTTTCCTACGCAGGGAAATATTATATTAATCCTTTACTTGGAAAAGTTCCTTTGAAGAGGCTTTCAGCCATATTAATGAGAATAATATGATTCATTTCAACATTGATAAGATCTTCACAGAAGGCTTCAATAATTTTAAAAAATCGAAGTAGATACTCGAATCAAAATCTCCACTCGAGTATTTTTCAATGAACTGAAAAACTCAATGCGAATTCTGATAATTTTTTCTATATTTTGAATTATTTAAATACATGTTCTGACATTTCTTAATTTCTAATTTCTTAATAATAATTAATCATATATTTGGGCGTACTCCGAAATGAGCAATATTGACGCCAAATTTTGAAGTTTTAAGTTTGACAGGTTTGGTTTTAATGAATTCAATCAATTAGAAAGCTAATTTTTCATAATTATGAACAACTAAAAGTTTAATTAAGGATACATTATAGAAGTCTCACAGAGACGGAGCTATTTCTATATGAGAAAAGTGGATGGAAGTCTCTTATACGAAAGCTCAGGGCTTACAACCTGTTTGAGCTGGCTTAAGTATCACACTACACAATGCAACGTTCACCGATTCCATCGTAAGAACATCCACACATTATCAAATTTTTTGAAAGTTCTATAAATATGTTCGAATCGAGAACACTTCGTATATTGCACTGGTCTCAGCTAGAGACATCTGTTGTTATTTTTTCTCATTAACAAGTTAGTATATATAGATTTCGCAAGTGGTAATGAAACCTCTATATTTTAATTTTCAAAGTGGATTTTTTTTAGCAATATTCCATATTAACGTATGTGTGATATTCTTTCGAACCATTACATATCTACTAGAATACGCCTGAAAATCAATATTTTCAATGTTTAACTCCTATCACGTGCCAGCATATTATATTTCAACAATATTTTTATATGAAAGTATGTTCAAAGAAAACAGTTACTGTTTTTTTAAGTTTTAGATCTCTCTGATTTAATTCATTAATTAATTTCTAACCTTTCAAAATTGGCGGCATTAAAATATTATACAACAACTGTCAATATACAAAAATAACAATATTGCTTATTTCAGAATTTATATAAAATAATTACGACTCCCTTGGGTACACGATTATATATTAATTTAGTAAGAATTTCAAATACCTCCATTAATTAAATTATGTAATATACATATATTGAGTTACATACAGATTTCTGAAGCGTGGAATTTCATCTCAAATGAAGAAAGGGGTGTGACTTACCTGAAAAAAAAAAAAAACGCAAATTTACTTAAAATGAAAGCACAAAAAGAAAGATTATTTCAATTCTACCTGTTCTTAGTAAATATGAACTATTTAACCAGGTAAGGGAATAATTTTCAAACTGGTGTAAGATCATTAACATGTATTTATTAGTTTTGTTTCGACGTCTAGAATTCTCCAGCAATTTAAGTTATTATTTCAAGTACATTACTAACTTGCGAAATTGATGATTTTCACTTAGGAAGGTTTATGTGCAAATACCTCCCCTACTTCTTACAGGGTGATTCTAAACTACGTCTCTAAATGAATATTAAAAAAAGTAACCCATAAAAACCAAGTTTTAATTATACTCCCTTTCTTTGTAAAATATAACAACAATTAAAGACGAATTAAAACATATAACATAACACTAAACTTACAGTAATTTAACATATTTCTAAAATGTCAGATGTTTTGAGCTTTGATAAGACACTTCATGCTTTGAAGATTAAATTCTAAAAACATTTGTCAGTCAATTTAGATTTTCGACATTCGTAGTGAAGTACTTATTATGTATACCGACGGAGTATTTCAAATTAAGAAAATATTCCGCGACGTTATCGGGCCACCGTTGCTAGTAAGCAAACTTTTCTAATGATTCCAATTTGAAATAAAAAATAAAATTTCTAAAAATCCGAAATTATACTACAATTACTATTTTTTTTTTACGAAAATTTGATAGATCTTCTTGATCATCGCCACGAGTCTACTTGCCAAGTTTCAGCTCGATTGGATCACGGGAAAAGGGTCAAAAATCTATCCAAAGTTTTTGTTGACGGCAAGCCGGCAAGCAAGCAAGCAAGCAGACGCCACGAGTTAATATAAAGGGAGTAATAAAACATAATATTCACAGTACTTCTATGATATAGATATGCGGAAAACATTTGTATAATAACAGATGCGTAAGATCCTTATACGATAGAGTGAGAAATGAAAAATTAAGGGTAAATATAACGTTGAACATATTGAAGAAATTTTCTTCATTGTTTCTATGTTGTTAGTTTTACAATGTAAATAGCTGTTGAAAGAAACCAATGAAAACCAGATATGTTCATTGGGGTCTCTGTTATAAAATAAATAAATAATTTATTAATAAAATAATAATAAATAAATTACAGGAAATTTTACTAATGTAAGTGCTGTAGAAGTTATATTTTATGGCGTGATTGTGATAATTGATATTTACGTTTAGGTAAAAATTGATATTAATGTAATTAATACGATGTCCAGGTAGATGACAAATAAAATTGATATTGCTTTAATGTAGTTAAATAATTAATATTTGTTTTTTTAAGTGGTATAAATGTAACTATTGGTTTGTGATAGCTAAAATAAGAGATAAATTTTACATTTATCGCCGCAGCATCGCAGACATATGATGCGACGAATAAATAAACAGTTCTAATTTTCAATTCAATAACCAATCATTCGTCAGCCTTTGAGTTGAGCTTCTTTATGATTGGTTATTGATTGGTTGGTTGAATGATTGGTACTCGATTCAAGATGGCCGATAAATTAATGGCTCGCATCTTAGATAGAAGTCCTGCTCCTACAATGTGTACCTAATAAAGTGTATTTTTGATGGGCTAGTTATTGGACATAATTTAAGAATTACAAACGAAATAAGAATTCAAAATAGAATGAAAAGAAATACACAAAACTCGTTATGTTACAAAATACTAAATATACCAGAGAATGTAATAAATATAGAAATATAATGTTCTATAAGGAATTCTTAAAGTGCTTAAGGCCGGTCGCACTTTGGATACGAATTATTACGTACGTATTCGTACGTATAGAGCGCGCACATTGATTGCGTCTTGCGTTGGTCACGATCAGTTACTTTTCGCATTTCTCCAATAACGTTTGCTGCAAATGAATAATCTGTATCTTCTGGAAAACTCTGTTTTTACTCGTAGGCTGCTACGGCGTCGTCGGCATCGTAGAACCAAATGGGTGAATGAAATATAATATACTAGAAGTGATGAATTTGGTAAATTCCATCGTATTACGGCAGACTTAAATAATACAAATTTCATGACTATCTAATAGATTCACAAATGCTGGGGAGAATCGAAGTGCAACGAGAGCTCATAACATCGGAGAAATATTTAAAAGTTTTTTTGTTCGAAGTACATAATTATACCTCACCTTCATTAAACAAAATTATTTAACTTACAAGTATTTTTTAGTTCTTTAGATATTCTCCGCCATGATCTGCGCTGATGGTCACGTAGTTGAATCACTTTGGTCCCACAAACATTTGTGGTCACGTGTCAATTGACAACATTTTCAATATCCATCGTACGAAATCGCAAAAATTTCTGAACAAATCCGGGTCGTGCCGGACGTCGCATCTATACGTGCGTACACGCACTACTAAATCGTGTATAGTGTGCGGTGTTCAATACAAGTTCAGAAGGTCGGGAATGTTCTTGCGTATTCGTACGTACACGTACTACACAATTTCGTACGAAAACGCATCCAGGCGTAACTCTTGCTTGGTGATCCAGATCCAGGTTTTCGCAGGTTCAAGCTTAATTAAAGTAGACCAGCGAGTTAGTATTTTTATATAGCTCAGGCGTTTAGCTTAGTTTGAAAATAGTATTATGAGATGGAAGTATAAGAATGACTTACTTTCGAAATCTCTCAAAATGACTTGGCTCATCTTAAAAGTTCTTGAAACGTCACGACGCGACATTCAACTTATGCCAAGGAGACCGCCCGGCGCTGGGCAATCAGTTTTTTGCGTTGTCGGCGGCGTACGTTGCTAGAGCGTGAGTGATACCAGCGATAATAAATCAAGAGAGTATCTACGCGTGAAGTCGAACAGAATGTTCGAGAAAGTGATCGATGCAATAGAAACAGTGTAATAAAAATTGTTCATCGGACGAGTGATTAGAGATAATTAGTGCAAATTAAAATATTTAAATAAATAAAATATTGCAGAAACATTTAGTTACCGTAAATTGAAGTGCCCTAGTTAAGTTTGTAACCAGTGAATTTTTGGAGAAGTTAATAAAAACTATGTTGAAGATTTATTCCAGATTTGTGTACAAAAAAGAATGCTTTATAGACACCCCTGGATGACGCAATTATTAATTTGAGTATTCATAACGTAAGGTAAATAATAAATAGAAGAGAGGAGGAAAGAGAGAGAGAGAGAGAGAGGAGAGTGTGGAGTGGAGGAGTGGAGGAGCAGCCTGTGTAGTTTATCCCATACATTATTCAGCTTCCACTCTAGCGCCTCTAGTCCGGGACGTAACTTCGCTGGCGATACAAATGACTTAGTTTTTAATGAGTCACATTACTTTTATCTCACCTGTATACTAACATTATCCAGGCACGGATCAAGACAACGGAAGGCAGAAAAATTAATAAAATTAAAAATATTATACATTTAGCTATCTCATGGTTGTGTGTTGATCAGCGACGTACGATCAAACTTCAAAATGGGCTGCTAAGTATGTAGCTAGAATTTCCGCGAAATAATTCTAAAGAAATATATATTTCTTTATATACCTATTAGAATCCACTATGGCGAAATTTCTATAGACGTATAGTTAGGGTCATTACCGTGGTTGTATCTGCCGGTAGTGGTTCTCCGGACTGGCGAGTCTTTTAATGTTTGTGCCTGTTATTTTATTTTAATTTTTCACTGAAGGGCGTGTCTTAGCATTAGTCTTATAACTGTCTCTAAGTTGCAATTCTGTATTTATTTTAGTTAATTTGTCTAGAAATTGAAGAATAAATTAAGTACTATGTTTTAAACCACTTTATTGCTATATATTTGTCAACTAGTTAACCTAGTCAACAACAGGAAGAAGGTTGAGTCCAACCGAAACTAGTTGACAAATATATAGCAATAAAGTAGTTTAAAACATAGTAGTACTTAATTTATTCTTAAATTTCTTATAATGTCAAGCCACAAAGTGTTTTCTTGCTTTGAAAAGTTAATTAATCTGGCTTCTAAGTTCTATTTCTATATGTTGTGTTATTATGTTTATGCTTATTCTTCTTATACGTTATGCTTGTAATTTGTCTCATTGACTTCATCTTAATTATTATGTGTTTTATTACGAAAATATCATCCACACAAGATTACAATTTTTTACTGGATATTTGGCATTATCCAGCAAGAGAGTTGTATCTGATTTGATTTTACTCTACGAAATTATTTACTCGCATATTGACACCCCTGATATTTTGTGTTTGCTTATGTTTCATGCGCCTGAAAGAGCCAATCGTATACCTTCACTATTTTATTGTGACAACACTAGAACCAACTCGCACTTTCACTCTATTGTACCCGGACTGCATAGGATAGGTTACACCTATGCGCATATCTTTGATATTTTTAATTCCAGTTCAGCACAATATAAAGATTCGCTACTAAAAGCTCTACACCCTGCCGTCCTGAATTCATAATGCAATCACAAACAAATTATTATACGTATTTGTTTAGCCTTGTATATACTTCACATTTCCTTTTTCTAAATTATGTATTATCATAGTTTCGCTCATGAAACGTCAAAATAAACAACTTACTCCGCCATGTGCGCACTTGCTCGCTTTTATTCGAGAAATTTTAGTTCGCCTAATGTTCGAGACTGTCCGACATCTCCTGTAGTCTCTCCATATTTCCAACGATCACGAGAACTACCCAGTTGATTCGTGACTCATGTGGACAAGAGTCTTTGAAAATGCGTAATTCTTGTAATTGTCTAATGTTGGTTTAATTCTTCGTAATTAGTGTTGGTCTAATTCTTTGTATTTGTCCAATATTCGAGACTGTCCGACATCTCCTGTAGCCTCTTCATATTTCCAACGATCACGAGAACTACCCAGTTGATTTCAGACTCATGTGGACAAGAGTCTTTGAAAATGCGTAATTCTTTCTGACACTACTATTTCATGACAACATTTTGACTGAGTATGCCTTATACTAAGCTTTGGAATATTAGTTCGAAAATCGAAGATCGCGCCTCCCCACGAAAAATCAAAAGTATCACCCACCAGAGGGTTAAATTATTCATATTTAGTCGAGTCGAATTCACATTATTGTTAATCAGGCGATCTCCATGGATCTTTCCCGAATTACATCAACAGGAAGACCAAAAAATTCATGGATGGAGCAAAGGGATAATCAGATGCAGAGGCACGGATCGGGTGACGTTATCCAGGATAGATTTTATCAAAAAATTGCTATAAAAGTAATCCTCAAAACCTCAATTTTAACAAGGACAAATGAAATATTCAACAAATTCGACGTATTCGATATAAAACAAATTTATGCTAATACTACTCTTAAATACACATACAAACACAAAAATACACAGTTTAAACCAACTCAAACAATAATTACCACACGGTCAAACAAACTTAATCTACAAATCCCAAGGTTAAATACCACGTATGGATAAAAGAGCTATAACTATTTTGGACCCAAATTACTTAATTGCATGCTTGATGAATTAAAACCATCAGGGCTAACCACAATTTATTACCCTAACATAAAATACAAAATAAAACAGTGGATCCGAAACAATGGGAGAGCTAAAATAGGCACACTTACACAAACACACTAACACAATATAACCTTAGATATATTTTCTATTATGTTACTTTAAACACTTTATTATCTATTTATTATGTTTTGAACCTACACAATATTGTAAACTATGCCTGTCTCAACACAGATATTTCTAGTGAGACAGGCACAGTCCAAACAAAATTTTATACATAAAATTAAATAGAAATAAATAAATAAATAAAATTTCATTAGAAGAACGTACCAAGGATGAGGAGAGTTCACTTCAACAGTCGACGACAAGAGTGAGTGGCGATGAAGCCATGGAAAAGAAGAGTCATGTCTGATTCTTGAAGTTTACTTGGTGACAATAATGTACTATTTTACACCAAGCTTTATATAGTGTTATTGTGCATTTAATTTACTAATAATTGCTAAACAAGATGTTTGTTAATTATTTTTATTTCTTAAATCACATAAGGAATAATAAATATGGTATAAATTGAGGTAGCAATGCAGGGTTAAATTTTTTTAAATAGTGTAAAGCTCTTGGCCGATGCAATTTCCAAATAATGTCCTAAATTCAAATTTTGACTATATGGTGGACCTGTGTCGGCATTATTCATTACAGTTTCTTGAGATTTGACACAACAATTACTGCAGAGGTATACTGACAAGAAATCAAAACGATGATGGACAAGTTCGCTATCAAAAAACCGAGACTTGTCAATCATCCACATACTATAACGGACCGTTTTAAAATTATAAGAGCTTCGAATGGAAACTCTCCATCACCCACCTTACTCGCCAGATCTTGCACCTACTGATTTTCACTTTTTCAGAATTTAGATAACATTTTACTAGGAAAAGAATGAACGGCGGCGAAAACGCTTTTAAAGAATTCATCGATTTCCGATCCCAGGAATCCTACAGTAAAGACATCAATGAACATTCATTAAAATGCCAAAAGTACATAAAAAATAATGACCAATACTTATGTGGAGGTGGATGAGCCCTCCGGTTTAGGATGAGTTGATGCGGTGTTGATGATGTAAAGTCACGGTGGTTTTACAGAATTTATTGAATTGCAAAAGTAAAAGTTATAAAAAATACAGTAGGTACAAAGGTTACAAGTGAAAGCGTGACGTTGAAGGTCTGACGGCAAGGACTTCCGCTATACGAGCCGTTCACTGAGGAAGTGAGATACTTTGTTCTGCGGGCGCGTGCTTGTATAGTCATTCAGAACAAAGGAATCGGGGGGTGTTATGATTTCCTCTTTACTCGGCCGCGCGTGTGGGTATTTAGCTTAGATCAGCGAGGTGCGTTTCGTCACTCCGATAGTCCATGCCCTCTGCTATACCTCGCCTTTGTACTCGGTCATCGGTCTGGCTTCATTTGCCTCGCTCAGCAATCTTGTCTCAACCTCTGTATCGAGGGCGACGGTCTGCCGTACTCGACGTTAGCATCTGTGGTAACTCATTACACGGGTGTCTGTGTGTGTGTGTATCTCGGGCAACCACACTTAGATTAATTTTGTATATAATTATCATAAAAAATGTTAAAATTAAATTTTAATAAAAAATAAATGCATGGTTATTTTTTTTTAAATAATGTTAAGCCCGTGGCCAATCCGCGCCTGTCACCCTTAGGTGCAGAGCGCGCGGCCGGCGTGGGCGCCCTTGCCTGGGATAATGCCCCGTTTTGGGCGGTAATTCACCCTTAAAACGCGGCCGGAATTAAACTGTGAAAAATTAAGCAGGTGCCGACGGAGAGCCGGCGGAGTTGAGGACCGCTGGGAATCGCGCGCTACATTGCTAGAAACGCTGGGAGGTCCGAATTAATATTAAAATTAACACGTCTAAATGTGCATTTTATGCGGCGGGCTGTGCAACGGGGTGACTGGAACGTGGTGAAGAATTGGGCTGTTTCAGATTGTATTTTATGCACCGAGAGGAAGCGGAAGGCTTTTGCTGGTTGGTGTTGTTGGCCCTGCGGCTGTGTTGTGGCTGCTGCGCATACAAAACAACCTTTTTTCGAGGCGCCTCCGGAGATCCAGTGCCACTCGCCTTAATATATACATTTTGCAATAAAATTTAAAAAAAAAAATGTTTTTTATTATATAAAAATTAAATAAATAAACTAGCACCATACAGGATGTACCAGAGCTAGCAGCAGAAACTTGGTAGGTAGATTTATGACTATGTTATGAGTCCAAAATGTTCAAGCAACCATGGTCTAATATCAATAGTTATGGAGATACGCAATATCAAAGTTTGCATTTTTTTTTCAATATTTCTGACTTATTTTTTTCAAAAAGTTGAACTATCATTACGGTAACTTATATCGATTGTGAAAAATTCATTTGTTTCCATACGACTTAAATAAAATGATAAAAACCTAGTAAAAAATAACTTTTTTCAATTTTTGCAAGGTTTTTATCATTTTATTCGACTTGTACTAAAGCGAATGAATTTTTCATAATCGATTTAAGTTACTGTAATGATAGTTCAACTTTTTTGCAAAAAATAAGTAAGAAATATTGAAAAAAAAATGCAAACTTTGATATTGCATATCACCATAACTATTGATATTAGGCCACGGTTGCTTGAACATTTTAGACTCATAACATAGTCAGGAATCTACATGCTAAGTTTCTGCTGCTAGTTCTGGTACACCCTGTATATCGCCAAAAAAAATCTTGATAACGTGCCTTTTTTTCGCCGAATTAACCTTACCCCCCCCCCCCTTAATAAATGTATAATAAAACATGCATATTAATATAATAATTGTGTATTTTTTAATATCTGTATTATAGGTGGGAACTTCTTCAGCCGTCTGCTTGAAAGTCTTTAGATCATTTTATCAATCCTCTTCAAGACCTGTTACCATCATCTCTCTAAATTAATCTGTCACTGCTAAGGATTTAGTCGCGAAGAGGAAGATGACTGGAGAGTATGTGTGGGGAGATAATAAACAAATGTGACAGAATTAAAACAAAAGCGATAGCGCAAAAAGGAAGTATATATCACAAATTATAAAGCCGTGTTGGACAGAGATGGAACAGACAGTGAAAGAACCTTAAAAAAAAGTAACCCAAAAAACCAAGTTTTTGTTATACTCCCTTTCTTTGTAAAATATAACAACAATTAGAGACGAATTAAAACATATAACATAACACTAAACTTACAGTAATTTAATATATTTCTAAAATGTCAGATGTTTTGAGCTTTGATAAGACACTTCATGCTTTGAAGATTAAATTCTAAAAACATTTGTCAGTCAATTTAGATTTTAGATATTCGTGAAGTACCTCTTATGCATACGGACGGAGTAATTCAAATTTAGAAAATATTCCGCGACGTTATCGGGCCGCCGTAATCAAACTTTTCTAATGATTCCAATTTGAAAAAAAAAAAAAATTCTAAAAATCCGAAATTATACTATAATTATTAATTTTTTTTAATGAAAATTTGATAGATCATCTTGATCGTCGCCAGAGTCCACTTGCCAAGTTTCAGCTCGATTGGATCACGGGAAAAGGGTCAAAAATCGATGCAAATTTTTATTGACGGCAAGCCGGCAAGCAAGCAGACGCCACGAGTTAATATAATGGGAGTAAAAAATGAACAGTACATGTTGGTTTGAAGACTAAGAAAATAGGTTCAATTTTTTCATTTTCACTTTTCGTTTTTTTTTTATTTTTTAACTAAATTTAAAACAACAAAAAAATACCTTTGACATTTCTTGTCTCATTTTTGTATGTATCTACCTACATTGAGGTGATTTCTTTGAATTCAATACATTAAAATAAATGGAAAATAAATATTGCTAAACAAAATGGAACTTGAAACGAATTAATTATTCATGTTTTTTCAGAGAAACTGTTTGTAAATTGAAATTACATAAAACCGTTTAATAAATAACCTAAGAAAACTATTCAGAAATTATTTTTTTACAGAGATACTACATTTATCGATCTATTCTGAAAGGTTTACCCTACAAAAAACGTGTTTAGACTCTTGTTATACAGGGTGTAATAGAGCTAGTCTACAATACTTTACAGGTGGATTCCTGCCTTGATGCAACCGTGACCAATATAAATAGTTATGGAGTTATGCAATATCGAAGTTTGCATTTTTTTTTCAATATTTCCGACTTATTTTTTACAAAATGTTGAAGTATAATTACAGAAACTAATATCGATTACTAAAAATTCATTCGTTTCAATGAAAGTTAAATAAAATAATGAAAAACCTGGAAAAATACCAATTGGAATTGGACGGCTTATATCTTTTTTTTTAACTAGTATAAAAGGGAATGAATTTTTAATATAAGATCGATGGTCCAACTTTATGCAAAAAAATAAGTCAGAAATATTGTGAAAAAAATGCAATCTTTGATGTCGCATATTGGTTGGTTGGTTGCTTGAACATTTTCGACTCATAATCAAGGCAGAAATTCACCTGTAAAGTATTGTAGACTAGCTCTGCTACACCCTTTATATTATAACATTGTAAATATTGTCAATAATAACGTGATAAATATCAAAATTATCTATGTTTCAATGTCCATCACTAACGCTACCAGATGACGCAAATAAACATGAGGTATAAAATAATAATAAAATAAAAACACATAACTATCCCTTCCATTCTACATTTCCAGTTATTCTATAAGAAGTTCCATTCTAAATTTAGTAAAAGAATTTTTAAAATTGGATAAGTAGTTTTGGGAGATTGCCTCCTACATATAAACTTTTAAAAATTACCTCTTTATAATGTTAGTGTAGATTTTGGGTCACACAAGATTCCTGTAATCGATCTCAAATTCATGTTTTAAATACATTAGATACATAATTATTACCTTATGAAAACAAATATTATTGACGAATTAAAAAAAAAATTATAATTGTGTTCTATAACGCCACTCTGGGACACGCGTAGCCTAGTAGAGTGGCATAATCCACAAATCTAACAAAAAAAAAAAAATTGTGTAATCTTATCTTAAATTCATATTGTTAAATTATTATTAAGTACCTATATATATTGTAAACAAGGATTTTTTAAAATAAAAAAATAAAAAAAAATTAAAACACTGAACAGCATAAATCATTTAAAACACACAACAAATATGTTTTCCCACATTAATTCGATGTTCTTTTTTTGAATTTTTGCGGACGCGCGGGATTACATCATCCCCCCCCACACAGAATTCTTATTAAGGGCTGTTTTCTCAACATTTTTCCATGGCCGAATACCCTCCCTTATCTCCCCTCTGCGATGCTGTGAAAAATGGCGATAATATTACGAATATGCGAAAAAATATGCGAAAGGGAATTGAAAAAGCAATAAAGACTCCAATGTACATAAGTACTGATATTAGCCGTAAGAGGGTTAGCTCGGGGAACGGGGACCAATAAACGAAATGTTTTTTATACATTATGTGCCCGCGTCTTCCTTGGTGTTCCTGCCGTGTCGGTAATTTTACAACTCCAGGAAATATCGCGACAAGCCTACGAAATATTGTAGAACATTTTAGTAATATATTATTAGGACATTTCATAATTAACATAATTAACTACGACAGAAGATCCCTGGACATTTAGTCCAACAAAAAAAAAAAGGTACTGGGCAAAAGGTTCAACGAAATTTGGTCCTATGACAAAAGATCCAAGACTTAGGCTCGGGCAATGAAAGATCCATGGGACATTATATCCATCGAAATACATAATTTCAAATTTATTTTGATTTGGTAAAAGTGACGAAATCGTTGAAACATACTTTTTGGCAAATTACTAAAAAAAGTATACAATCACATTTTTGGACAAAAGTATTGAATATGTTCTTCCGCTTCTAGTAAAAAGATCTTTTAGAATTGGCGTTAAACAAATACTTTAATGAGAATAAAAGACGTAAAAGAAAGGAAGTAAAAACAGTAATAAAATATTGTAATGATGAAAAAGAAGCATCTATGGGCCCGGAAAGGTCTGGAGTTTCCTTAAACAATATAGAAAAATGTGAAGCGATTCGAAGTTTGTAGGTATTAATGCGGGCGCAGAGCTATATAAATAAGTGAATTAATAATTCAAAGAGAACCATATAACTATCAAATATTTACGACACATTAAGTTGCTGGAATAGTGAAATTGGTAACAAGCTGTCCGCGTAAGACAAAGGTCCATGGTTCGAATCCAGGTCCCAGAAATTAAATTTTTAGTTTTATCATTAATATTTGTGCCTCTGCATTTCATTTATTTATTTCATATCAAATATATATATATATATATATATGTTATAATGAAGGTTTTCACGGGTGTTAGAAATGTTAGAATTGATTTCTTTGGGGGTAACCCGCGTCAAAATCTGGTCCTCAGAAGGACCATTCGTCAACCGACGTTTCGCCTGAATCACAACAGGCATCTTCAGGTTGCTTGTTAATAAATTTCCGTCACGAGGGGCAGTGCGAACACGTCCGTTCGTATCGGAAGCTTATTACCAAGTGAGGTCTGGTAAGTCAAAGTCTAAATTTGGGTACTGTGGTCATTATTGGCCTTAATGATTTTCGGGAATTTTGTATTAAATATTGGGTGTTCCCGGCCGTTGCTGGCCTTAATGGCGTTTGTTTGGCTCCTTGTGATGCGCTTTGTACTCGATGTTGCTTCTATTGTGTCGGTGGTTATATTTAATTGATTTTTGCGCGTATATTATTTTTATTAAAAATATATTATTTTTACTAAGAAATCTACTGTTGAATAAAATGCTTTTCCATGCCGTTGGGAGACGTATACCATCATCTCTATTGTTGATTATATTTATTCTTTTATATATCTCTATAGCTTCTCTAAATATCCTTACTGTTTCATTTTGGACGTTCGCTATTATTCGTGTATTATTAAAGTCTATGCTGTGGCCTTCTTCGAGCGTGTGTTGGACAAGCGACGATGTTAGTTTTTTGTTGGTCATATCAACTCTATGTTCAGCAACCCTAGCAGATATCTTTCTGTTGCTTTTTCCAACATATGTCTGGTCGCACGATCCACATGGTATTTGGTACCACGAATGGTCCTTCTGAGGACCAGATTTTGACGCGGGTTACCCCCAAAGAAATCAATACTAACATATATATATATATATGTTAATATTAAGATTTTCGCGGGTAAAAGATGAAGGATTATTTTCTAGGATAACCCGCGTATTGTAGTCTTGAGAAAGACTGTTATATTGTACCCAACGTTTCGGACAGATAGCACTGGCCATTTTCAAAGGGATTTTGCACCTTGTATTTCGAGTACTGTTTTGAATTGATGGCAAGCACACCTCTTCACTCCAAAAGTCGAGATCCAAGTGAAGCCTAATGCGAGGCTAATTGCTGAATTTACTTTGTGACCTGGTAATTCTTCTATTATTGTTGGAAATTCCGTTATTGTTAGTTATATATTAACTATATATAATATATATTATATATATATATATTATATTATATATATATATTATATATGTAATGTGAACTAAATATAGTACTACAAAATTCTATCTACAACAATGACATATAATAAGTACTTCTTGAAAAGTGTGCTATTAGAACATTAGGGGGGGGGGTTGTTTCAGTATCCAAAGATTTCTTCGTTCGATCCCACAATTTTTCTATTCCATGGGGGGGGGGGGGGGGTGTTGTTTCAGTTTCTAAAATTTTTTTCATTTATCTACATCGACTTTACAAAAACATCACACTTCAATTTAAAATTTCAAGAATACGATTTGAAATGTGTAGTTTGTTGTGTGCAGTTTAAAATAAAGTCTACTATTTGAAGTATGTACTTTCATTAACTTTGAAGTGTGTGTAGTTTGTAGTGTGTACAACACTTCAAAAGGAGTGTAGTGTACACTTGTACTACACTGTAGTAGTTGGTACAGAGCGGACCCATCGCCACTTGGAAGACCCTCCAAAAGATGGAAAGATAGCTGGGAGTCCATAAACCCTAGTTACTTTCAGCCAGTATGAGAAGAAGGAGAAGTTTCTAAAAAATTTGCCGCCATCATCAAGAGAAAGGTTTTATATACCAGGGTACATTTAAATCGCTGTTTTCAACGAAATATTACTATCATTTTATTCAAATGCTAGAAGTTATTGTATAAAATTTAAATCAGGTATTTGAGAAAGCGGCAGAATAACTTAAACTTTACTTTAATTATACATATGTGACTTAAATATTTAACATATGTAAGTATACAGTGATAACCTTTAATCCAAATGTTTAATGTAATAAAAGGGATTTAATATTTGACATTTGTAACTGATTCGTGCCCTAAGGCGTTTCCTGAAACTAAACAAGGATTCAAGAGGCTTCTTCAAATATCACGAACGAATAAAGGCAATGTCTTTGTGAAATCGCGAATTTAATGTAATATGAAATATATTGTATCACTTCTTTCTACACATAATACATACATACATGCTTAAATGTAAATGGCTGTTCCCTGCCAAAAATGACGGAAAATTGTTAATGGCGTCATTGTTAAGCCCTAGCGTACATTTATAGTATCTTTTTGGTGATCCAAACATCGTATCGTAGCAACATGCGTAAAGCGACCGGGTCGGGTTCGGTGTCCCGGGGCTCAATCCCCGTCTTTGGCCGTTTAATTTGGTTATTTTAGCCGACGTTACACAAAGTTACGGACCAACAGACAGATAGACTGACGGACAGACAACGAAATTATTGTGTCTGACAACGTTTGTCTATCGGATATTGAAAAACTCTGAATGGATTATAATGCAATTTTCATACTGAAAAGACTTTTTCTTGTAAGCACACTTCATGCAAAATTAATATGGATTATACAGGGTGTAACAGAGCTAGTCTACAATTCCAATTAAATTCAATTAGAAAACATTCCAATTGGATTTTCAAGGGTTTTCATTATTTTATTTAACTTTCATTGAAACGAATGAATTTTTCATAATCGATAAAAACTTAATCGAAGAAAAATGCAGAAATTACAATTGTAATGCAATTCGAAGATTTTTATTATCTTATTCGACTAGTATTAAAGGAATGAATTTTTCATTTTCGATATGAGTAACTGTTATAATACTTCAACGTTTTGTAAAAAATAAGTCAGAAATATTGAAAAAAATGCAAATTTGAATATTGCATAATTCCATAAATATCGATATTAGATCATGGTTGCTTGAACATTTTCATCTCATAATCTAGAAGCAGGAATCAACCTGTAAATTATTGTGGACCAGCTCTGTTTCATCACGTATATGACCACTGAATGAGTGTTTTTAAAAAGATAATTTATCTTAGCCCTGGAAGGCTCACGCCAAGCATCTGCCTTTCCATGGCCCGCTGTGTACATTTTAATTTGTGTATGCTTTTTCCTGTTAGTGTTTCTGATTCTAGGAAATATGTCCACTAGGGATGGGTCGTCCACGTCCGTCCATCGACGAGACGATTAACTAGTTGAATTCGTCAACTAGTTGATCTATTTTCAACTTTATAGATAAAAAAATAAATCTATTATAATTTTGTTTACACCACTTTTTATTGATTTTTTACATGTTTCGGGAACAATGTTCCTTTTCTCAGATTGAGCCTTAAACTAAAGTTGACAAATAATACAGATATATTTATTTATTAATAATATCGCCACAAAGCCTGACTTTGATAGATTTATTCTTCAATAAATTTCTAGATAACATCTCAAATGTAAAGTATTTTTAAATTATGTATTTATTTATAAATTTATGAATAATAAATAAATGTAAAGGTTTTTATCATTTTATTTAACTTGTATTGAAACGAATGAATTTTTCGTAATCGATTTGAGTTAGTGTAGTGATAGTCCAACGTTTTCCAAAAAATAAGTCAGATATATTGAAAAAATTCAAACTTTGATGTCGCATATCTCCATAACTATTGATATTAGGTCATGATAGCTTTCGACTCATAATCGAGGCAGGAATATAGTCCTGCGAGGTTATTAATGTTTTCCATATAACCCTGTACACATGTAATGATATGTACCTAATATATTTTTTTATACACACATTACTGCTTTGTACTTATTTATATTTTTAATTTTTATACTCATATTTTAATGCTTATACCCGATACTTTCACTGCTTATATATGTAGTTTATATTTATATTTTACTGCTTACACCTGATATTGTTGTGTATACCTACTTCTTTCTTTATTATATATAGAAAGAAGTATATAAAACAATATGTAAAAGCCTATAATGTGCGTAAACAAATAAATAATAAAATATTTATTTTTACATATAAGCACAAGTAGCGGTTTTACTTTCACCGAAACTATATTCCTTCGAACTTCTTTAAATTTTAAAAATTAACGTTATAAAAATAGCCAACGATAGTCGCGTAACGAAGTTGATGCGTCAACTAGTTGACGAATTCAACTAGTTGATCGTCTCGTCGATGGACGGACGTGGACGACCCATCCCTAATGTCCACATCGGTAGGATACATGTATCAAACATTTTTCTTTTCAGGCATACTGGAATATAACGGGTTATACCTGGTATATATAATATACTTAATTATGTACTGTTGCCAAAGTCAACTCAATAAGGGATCTAGGTGTCATACTAGCTCTCTTTTAGATAGGTACCATTTTGATAACATCATAAAAAGGCATATTATACTTATTTGGGATTTATTACAAGAATTTTACTCACGTTTTTTAAAAGCTTTTAAGTCTCAGAATACTCCATACAACCGTCAGTTATTTGGACACATTATTATACTACGCATGTTGCAAGAATCGTAAGATTGAAAAAAAAAACAATAATATTTTTCTTTAAATAAAATAACTTTTTGTTTAACACCACTTTATTGAGTTTAAACCAACTAGTTTCGACTCACACCTGAGTCTTCATCAGGGTTTAGATATTAACTAAATAAAAACACTAAGGGAAGAAAGAGACAGAACCTCAACTGTGGCGGGGGTTGGGTGAAAGAGAGTGGGTATGGGTGGGTGTAGTTAATTGGAAGGGGAATATATCTAGAATTGGACTACGCGATAAATCTAGTTGCTTATTAAGTATATACTTTTTTACAGGCATAATATTTTTTTTGATATTTTTGACCGTATCCAGGTCAATTTTTCAAATTTATTCTAGTTTTTAGTACTTAAAGGCGTCATAAGGGTTACGTGAAGTTGGCCTTAATGGTAGGAACAGGGCTAAATTGCCATGTTTATTGAAAACGTCTTTATAATCGGGCTCGTGGTTACATTCAATCGGTTATTTATGATATTTCAGTTATTTTTATGTGCGAAGTTATCTGATTTATGACCACCGCATGCAAGACGGATTAACCCATATTTTTTTATCAAAAATACGATATATTTCCAATAACTTATTTATTCAAAATGTAGATTATTATTATTACATATAACGTTCATCAATTAATAATAATAATAATAATTGGATAATTTGTATAGCGCCGTTTTCACGAATACTCACCTCAAGGGCGCTTTACACAGAGAAATTATTATCTTACAAGACAACTTACTGCTAGAAAAGAAAAAACTTATTTACTATTACTTATTCACTAGGTGGCATACAAGAAGTGGAATTAAAATTGAGTACTATAATAGTTTGTGAGTCCCTGAAAGAATTATGTGTTTTCGCGGAGTGCACAATAGGAGTGGAAAACATTAGCTAGCGTTGTTGTGGTCAGATTCTATAGGTTTTTATAGGGTTGTCTAAATAAATGCGTCTTAAGTTGTTTTTTGAACTGTGATAAGCTGTCTGTTTGTCTCAGTTTATTAGGTAGTTTGTTCCATAACTTTGGTCCAGCCACCGCGAAAGCCAGCCAATTAATGAATGGTTATCCTTCTGTGAGCAGAATCCGGTTATCATGTTCAAATAACGTAGGTACTTATAAGAATGTGGTCAGATAAATTTGTTTAAACAATCTTAACAAAATAAATAAATAAATATATTTAGGATCACGCCAGCATAGATAGACACATGTAGAAACTAAACAAAATTAAAGAAAATGTGTTTTAATGAATATATTTTTAATGAATATAAGGTTGTCAGTTTTCAAGTGATCATTTTACATAATGAATAAAAATTTTGAATGTTGTACATACATATTTGTTATTATTATGAACATCATTTTACATATTTTATACAACTAGCCTATCGCTTTCCCATATAAATAGCTTCGTCTCAGTGACACACATAATTAATCTTAATTAATATCTATTCTGTGAAAAAAAACTAGTACTTCTGACTGTAAAGTTGCATTTTTTACAGAACGATGTTCTGTAAAATTTAAAACCAAGTATTTTTATCAATTAGAAAGATGTACAGAAAAATCAAAATCAAAAATGATGGATACGCCTGCCCCGGATAGGAGGAGATCCGTGGTTCGAATCCCGGTAGCAGCTAAATATTTTTTCTTGGATATGATTTTTCTGTATGTCTTTCTAATGGATTAATACGCTTGGTTCTAGTAATTGTTCTCCTAGAAGATGGTAATCATCATCATCACTCTTGGCTCTACGACCCCTGGTGAGTCTTGGCCTACTCAAGAGTCTTTCTCCGAGATGCTAATAAAATGAACATATCTCATGTTAGGAAAATCGTTTTATTAAACTAACCAATAAAAAACAAGTTTTTATTATACTCCCTTTCTCATTTCCATTGTTTCCAATTTGATATTCTATCAACATATAGCCGACTGATCGGACCCACGGCTCGAGTCAGACTAGTTGAAACAGGTTTCGCGCCTTATCCACGCGTCGGGCTCCTTTCTCATTTGTATGTAAATTTCGAAAAATCCAAAATTATATCACCATAATTAATTTTTTTAAACGAATATTTATTAGATCATTCTTTATCGTCGCCACGAGTCTGCCTGCAAAGTTTCAGCTCGATTGGATCACGGGAAAAGGGTTAAAAATCGATCCAAAGTTTTTTCGGCAGACAAGCAGACGCTACGAGTTAAAAGAAAGGGTGTTAAAAGAAACAGGCGTGGTAAGAAGCACACAGACATAACGAGTACAAATGTGGGGTATAAAAGCAAAGGCAGCAATATCCAAAAACGGTTTTGAATGCTAACTAATTAAAAATGTAATGAATTGTAGATTTTATGTATTTATCCCTGACAAAATCATGTTTCCCATGAATTTATAGGCTTTGTTTCCTTTAAAATCTGGAATTCAGTACATTATAAATTAGTAATCCTCGATGAATTCATTCAAAATTTTTTTGGACCCTGAAGCTTTGCAAGTAGAAGCAAAATTATTTTAAAATTCGATTGACGTATAAATATGATTACAATAACCGGCGGTCGCCGAGTTAACTAACTAACTAACTTACCATCACGCCATTTCCCCGTGGGGGTAGGCAGAGAGGAAAGAGCGCCATACTCTTCTGTCCTGACATACAACTTTCGCTTCGTCTACATTCATACATCTTCGCATGCAAGCTCGACGGTTGTTCAGGCTCCTAACAGGACCATCTTCCAGTATCTGGTTAATCTGGTCGTGCCACGTCTTCCGTAGTCGCCCTCTCTTTCTGGCGCCGTCAACACTTGCATCATACATCTTTCTTACCATTCTTTCCTCATTCATTCGCTCAACATGCCCAAACCACCTGAGCGACCCTATTATTATTCTACGTATTATGCTACGATCAGCTTTACATTCATTCCTAATATCTTCATTCTTTACTCTATCATACATGGATTTACCACACATACGTCTAAAGGACCTCATCTCCACTGCATTCAATCTACTTTCGTTCCTCTTCTGCCAGCTCCAGGCTTCACTTCCATACATTAGTGTCGGTACCAGAACTCCATTATGTACCGCTAGTTTTGCCTCGGCCTCGTTTTGCCTCGGTCGCCGAGTTAACAAGCCGATATTAAAATATTTATTAACGTATTTATGACACAATACGCAGTGCCTTGATTAAATATCTAAAATCAGGAATATCGACAAAGATTTTGATTTTTTTTATTTTTATTGTAAAATTATAATATCTATTCTTTTGACTATTGAAGCAAAAAAGTTGTCAACCATGTAAAAAGAGTTGAAAAAGACCCACAAAAAAATAAAATATTTTTAAAAAACAGTATTTTTTAAAACATAAATTGCATGTAAACGTATTAACAGATTTTGCTATAATTGTAATTAATTGAAGATATTTGTTTACTTTGTAATATTATTGAATAAAAAAGATATCTCAACAGGCCGTTCAGGCACAAAAGACGCACAAAATGGAACAATTTGCTTCATTTTTAAAACATCGAAGGTTTGGTAATTTATTAATCAATTATATAATTTAGTTTGTAACATTTTAATAAGATATTCGTATTTAAAATATATGGAACCTGATGAATAAATTTTAAAATTAGATATTTCTCTACAAAAATGTGATAAAAAACGCAAGAGAAGATATGAGAATAAATGATCATATTTGCTCATTCTGCTAGACGATCGCCTTAATATGTCTTTGTTCACTCTCCATCGAAACCGCCTCGCAATCAATTTTTACTAGAAACGGGAGAAAGAGAGGTGTTATTCATTCATTTTGCTTTTCTTCCCTTTTCTCTTCGCTGGAGAATTTTCCGATGAAATTTTTCTCTGACCGGTGCAGTGGCGTCCCGCAGGCTTGCCCGGGGCGTCCCGGGACATCCCGGGAGTATCCCGGGAGACGTCACAGGAGCCAGTGGCGGCGGACGGCTTTTTTAAAATTCGCCGTTTGTGTTTTGAAGCTCGTTTTATCGAAGCGTAACGTGAAAAGTTGAAAACTCGGTTCGTGGTTCGTTGGAGGCACGCGGATGGAGAAATAGAAATTCGAAAGAAGGCAGTAAAAATTTATTCAGTACCGGCTGTAACCGGTCAAACTGAAGAAGTTTTATTATATTACTAGCTGTGCCCGCGCGGCTTCGCACGCGTAGATTTTTAGAGCACTGTTTGGATCGTCGTAGAACTTTCGCGAACCTTCTAGAGCATTCTTTTTCCAGAACTTTCGAGAAATGTACAGGAACCATCTAGACACACCGACACATTCCGCCACTCAGTTTAGAACCTTATAGAACTTTCCGGAATTTTCTAGAACCTTCTCCTTCCAGAACTTTCTAGAGCAGGTTTTCCGGAACCTTCTAGACTCGTCGACACAGTGGGCGCGCCTATTTTGAAACAATCTGAAGCATTTGCGGCCTTCCCATAACAAAACAATGTGCTAGAAAGTATTTTCGTCACCCACTCCCTCCCACGCACGGCCACCCCCACCAAACTGGCACATTTTTGATGTGACACCAAGGGCTATCTACCACCATAACCACCAGGGCGTGGTATTGTCCGGTTATGAAAAAAACTTGGCGGATAGGGAAACACGGGTTTCTTTATATATATATATATATATATATATATATTGATTATTATATTGGCCGCCGGTTTAGGCCGTTGAGAGTGGCGCTATCTAGATTGATAACGTGAGTGATGGACATTGTTAAAAATGTAATTTTAATTATGTGTTTTTTTTGCTTCTTATATCTCGTTATTATATTATAACTCGTTATTATTTGAGCTATCCTAGCGTTACTGACGGACGTTGTTACGTAAGGAATTGTATATTTTTCGTATCTCATTTTATACACCTCATTATTATTCGTGCCATGTGATAGCGTCAGTAACGGACATTGTTACATAGAGAATTATTTATTTTGTTATTATACTATATATTCATATATTTGAAATAAACTGCTTTAAATAATTATATTACTTAAAAAAAAGATGAGTTGTGGATTTTTACTGTGGAATTGTTTAAAGTGATACGTATTGTGGCCACACTATAAATATTTGCATACAAGTTTCCCATAAAAATAGCTTCGTCTCTGTGAGACTTCTATTATTTATCTTAATTAAGTATTATCCCTCTGTAGACTAAATCCAGTAATTGTTTAAAATGTTCTTAGGTTTTCGCGACCTTCTGGGGTATTATGCCGTGTTTTCACGACCTTTCTGGCCGACGCAACGTTTCGGATCCCACTGCAGGGTCCATCATCAGGGCTGACGTGTTGTTGCGAGTATTGATGTTGTGGTTTAATATTGGCTTGTAATGTAGAAATTCTACTTCACTACGTCTGTATTGCGATAACCATGGAACATTTCTCACACGTCATTAGATACTTTATCGCTGGTTAGAATCCACGCTGAAATCACTCGTAAAATTTACTGTCGCTTGGTCACACTGAATCGAAGTTTTATCTGCGTATTCGCGTTCGCGTTAGCTTCTATGATTCGCATTCTGTCCCCACAACGCAAAAACTAAGTGTGGCCCCGGTATAGTCAATGTCGCTCGCGATGCTTCCAGAATCCAGTGGACCATACGAGACCTTTCTAGCAAATTCCAATTCGCTGTAAATGTTGTAGATTTCTGTAAAATCTTCTTCTTCTTCTTCTTTTGGTGTCATGTCAGGTCCCCCCAACGTTGACTATCACCGGCGTCCCTGTCCTGGGCAGCACGAAACAGCTCTCCAATACTTCTTATGCCCGTCCAGTCGCGTATATTGCGGAGCCAGGAAATTTGTCTCCCTCCAACACCTCTACGACCCTCTATCTTGCCCATAAGAATCAGGTGGAGCAATTCATATTTTTCTCCTCTGAGCACATGACCCAAATACGATACCTTTCGGATTTTGATATTTGTCAGCAACTCTCTATTCACTCTAGCTCTTTGAAGAACTCTTGTGTTGCTGACTATATCCGTCCAGGGTATCCGGAGCATTCTCCGATGTATCCACACTTCGAACGCCTCCAGCCGGTTCATGCTACTCACTTTGAGGGTCCACGATTCCACTCCGTACAGCAGGACTGACCATATATAACATTTGACCAGTCGCTGTCGAAGTTTCGGGTTAAGATTGTCATCGCAGAATATCTGTCTCATTTTGTTAAAAGTCGAATATCTGTGTCATTTATCAATTAGTGTATATTATAGATATCTCACAGAGACGAAACTGTATTAATTATGGGAAAGTAGGTATAGAAGTCATTTGGGTGTAACAGGACTTATGACCTGTCTTTTGGTAGGCTTAAGTGATCACTTTACACAATTGTAACATTCGCCATTTCCACCCATGATAGAATATACCATGCTTATTCATTTTTTGGAAGTTGTATATATGTTCAAATTGCGTGAAGCTTTCATATATGAGTTGTAAGCGCTTTTTCCATGCGGCCTGTACAAAGCCATTTTCATTCCCCTAAATCCCCACAGATGTCGCTAATGAGAAAATCTATTTTTGAATCTATCTATCTATGGATTTAGGGGAATGAAAATGGCTTTGTACAGGCCGCATGGAAAAAGCGCTTACAACTCATATATGAAAACGCAATTTGAACATATATACAACTTCCAAAAAATTAATAAGCATGGTATATTCTATCATGGGTGGAAATGGCGAATGTTACAATTGTGTAAAGTGATCACTTAAGCCTACCAAAAGACAGGTCATAAGTCCTGTTACACCCAAATGACTTCTATACCTACTTTCCCATAATTAATACAGTTTCGTCTCTGTGAGATATCTATAATATACACTAATTGATTAATAATGTCTCTGTGACATAAATCCAGCACTGTTCTGAAAGATTTGAACAAACTCAAAATATTCTGTGTCATTTTGTTGAAATCTTCGAGTATGCGCAATTCCTTCCGCTTCTACCATCTCGCGACGGTATCATTTTGATCAGACTTCGTGTACGCTCCAGAAAAAAAAAAAAATCTTGTTTTGAACACGGCGCGAATTCTCGAAGCGCCACCTCTGGGAAGAATAAAAAAGAAAAGGAAACAAAGTTAATTATAAACGAGCGACAAAGCCGCAAACCTTCGGAGACGTCGTGCTTCTGAAACTTTCCCATCAGAAGCATTCCCGCACACAATGTAATTTAATTAATCCGTCTGACAGGAATTTGAGTTCTCGAGGAGTTACAGTATTACACAAATATTAATGTCGTTTCGCTAATTCTACGGGATTCCAATTAACCGAGGAAAAAAGTAACCCATAAAAAACAAGTTATTATAATACCCCCTTTCTTTGTAAAATATAACAACAATTAAAGACGAATTAAAACACGTAACATAACACTGAGCTTACAGTAATTTAATATATTTCTAAAATGTCAGATGTTTTGAGCTTTGATAAGACACTTCTTGCTTTGAAGATTAAATTCTAAAAACATTTGTCGGTCAATTTAGATTTTCGAAATTTGTAGTGAAGTACCTATTATGTATACCGACGGAGTAATTCAAATTTAGAAAATATTCCGCGACGTTATCGGGCCGCCGTTGCTAGTAAGCAAACTTTTCTAATGATTCCAATTTGAAAAAAACAATTAAATTTCTAACAATCCGAAATTATACTATAATTACTATTTTTTTTTTACGAAAATTTGATAGATCTTCTTGATCGTCGCCACGAGTCTGCTTCCAAAGTTTCAGCTCGATTGGATCACGGGAAAAGGGTTAAAAATCGATCCAAATTTTTTTTGTCAGATAAGCAGACAAGACGACAAGTAGACAAGCAGACGCCACGAGTTAAAAGAAAGGGAGTAAAAAAGAAAGCTGTGCGTTAGTGCCCCGAATTTTTTTTTTTCACAATTTGGTTTCTCAATAGCACTCAGAAGTTGCGTGTTGACAAGCAGATTACGGGAAAAATAGTTAATATATTCTAATTATTGGTTTTAGACCTCTACCGGTATTTTAAATTTTAAGAACAGGTATTTTTGGGTGTTTATAGAGCTTACGACCAATCGTACGGCTGGTTGAAATGATCATTATACACGATGTAAATTGCACCAATTCCACCCATGGTAGACTACTACATCTATAAAACTTTTGGAAGTTGTATATATGTTTAACTTGCTAACCTTGTTTCGTATGTGAGTTGTATTTTTATTACCGCCACCTGCAGTCGAAAACATTGTCATTTATATAATCAAATACAGATGTCACTCTTGATAATGAGATATTTATATTTTGATTAGAGCTTTTAAAACAATACCTTTTTATGTGTATATTTCTTTATTTTATTTATTTTTTCACGTCCATTATAGGCTTTTTCATAAAAAAAATATAATATATGACATTCTTCCAAATTATTAACATTACACTTGAATACGCCTGTAAACAATTTAATTTTTTTTTGTACTTTTTATTCAAGAATTTAATGTACCGTCACTCACAAAAATATTTAAAACAAACTCCGTATGCCAAATTTACAAAGAATATTTTATAAATAAATCTCACCCTTTAGACTGTATAAGTAGTAGACATAGAACAAAGGGACAAATAAAGATACCATCTTTAAGAACCACCATGGCACATCATCATTATACATACTTGGGAGTTAAATGGTACAATACAATGTTGTCGCAAAACAAATTTGAAAAAAGGAACATTCCAAAGTACGCACAGTTTAAGAAAGAAGTCAAATCCTTGATTTTCGACAACGATGAATTGTAACATTGCCCACATGCCTCTTTAATACTTAAATTCTTTAGTTTTTCTTTTATACTTTAATACTTTAATCCCTTTTATACTTTTATTCTTTAGTTCTTCTTTTATACTTTAATTTAGCTTGTAAATACTCCTCCCATAAGCTCGAGCTTTGGCTCATATTATGGGGAGTATAATGTCTGTAAAAATGTTATAATATAGAATCAATTCATTATAAAAAAACACATGTATCTACTGTATAAATAAATAAATAAAATAAAATAAAATAAAAATTAATATATTCCGAATATTTTGAGTATGTCTAAGTTTTTCAGGAACACAATACTGGAATTTATTCACAAGGAGACATCATTAATCAAGATATGTTATAGTTACTAAAGAGTTAAGGGTATTGTTACTGTCGTTGGGCATTTTCAAGTGTTAAATAAATCGGATATATACACATCCACCGTGATAGGACGCTCTCCTGATGAAGCGAATAAGACTTCAGCGAAACGTCGAGATTGCTTCTCTGTAAAATATACGGTTCGTATAAAATATCCGTTTTACTTAACACTTAAATATGTTATTGTTGTCTCATAGAGAGAGCTATATATTTTATAAGGGAAAGTAGGTGGGCGGGCGGACAACGTATAAATAGTTATCTGCCGCGTGAACTTAATGTTCGATTATAGTAATGCCTTTCAAGATGACAATGCAAAATGTCAGATTACGTTTTCTCCCTGAAGAACAGATATGAGTCAAGCAAATCAAGTCAAAATAACCACTAACCTGTGCCATTTTTCATCCTCGAGGTACTTGGGGCAGTCTTTGTTTTTTTGCAGGTATCTTGAAGGTCTTCTTTAGCGAAGGGAAAAACTTCATTTCAAAATGAAGACTACAACACACACACGTTCACCAGTTTGAAGACTACAAAGTGTACACTACAATTGTAGTAAAAACTACTTGAAGTGAAGCAATTGTAGTACTATGAAATGAAGTGAAGTAAATGAAGTGAAGTAATG